>JBBYHK010000013.1:2430087-2450130 GCA_038382065.1 Adansonia grandidieri
CAACATTCAAATATTCTGGTTGACATTTAATACAACGTAGCCAATGTACTTATGAGATGACTTGTCATGTGGCAGTTTTTCATATGGGTAGCTTTCTTGCCTTCTAGAGCCACAAATAATAACCTGATGGGGGAGAGAGCTCTGATGCAAGGGGTAGAGTTTTGTCTATTAATGAAACTTCAGAGAGCATTGATCTCAGCAATCAATTTTGGGTTTCATGGATAATAGAATTGAAACAGAACTTGATGTAGCTGAGGGACGATGAGTGCTTCTTTTTTAGCATGTTAATAATACAACAAAGTCGAATGCGTATGCTTTGCACTTTTGTCTTGGATGTCTAGTTGAACATTGGGAGGCAGTTCGATAGCAACAGAATTTTGGTAGTCTATTGATTGGGTGGAAGGTAGTTAGTTCATTTTCCTTAGAGCTGGCAAAGGAGGTCCTAACCCTATAAATGGCCCTAGTCGATCCAAGACCGAATCCAATTCAGATTGACTTTAAAAGTCAAAGGCCTCAATCCAAAAAAATCCAAACCCGACAAAATTCGAACCCAGAGAATCTGAAAACTGAAACAACCTGAAACTCGTAAAGACCTGGATCCGCTACAATCTCAAAGAGGTAAATTACACATAGAAACATGTTCTGATGTGATGTGCTCTTACTGAAGTAGGTTACGATCTCATGAAAATTTTATAACGTTGTCTATGGATCAACTTTTTATGTTGGAAAATTATGTTTGACTGAATTAACTTGTCTTTGACAAATTTTGTTAGTCTTGCTTATGAGAGTTTTAAGTAGATGGTTGTGGTTAATACTGTTGACTTAATTATTGGAGAATACTTAGAAATTTATGGTCAACACCCTTCAATCTATTTTGCCGTCAGGAACTAATTCATAATAAAATTTTGCTAAAAGTTTGGTAGTAATTCGGTTTAAATTACCAATGGCTATTCATATTTGAATCCAAAGATTTGTTTGGTGATATAGTTTAAAATGCAAGTCAGCTAGCAATATTTTCTTCCTACCTTGTTTCCTTTTCTCCATACCTCATGCAGTGGCTTGTCCTGTAGCGGTGTTACTTGGACTCGGGGGT
This sequence comes from Adansonia grandidieri, assembly GCA_038382065.1. Taxonomy (NCBI): domain Eukaryota; kingdom Viridiplantae; phylum Streptophyta; class Magnoliopsida; order Malvales; family Malvaceae; genus Adansonia; species Adansonia grandidieri. The sequence continues at coordinate 2,431,181 of JBBYHK010000013.1, forward strand.
GAGTGTTAGGTACGGGTATTTGTTTGACACAAGTGTGCTCCATTTTTTTTTATGTTTTTCCATACATTTGGAGGTTCGCACCCCCTGCGCATGTTCAAATGTGTTGGACGTGGTTACTTTAGGAAAAATGAAGAGTTGGAGTAACATAGTTGTGGTCTTTTTTTTCTGTTGACTCAAACTACCTTTAGTGTCTTGAATTAGCTTCTTTGCCGTTGAAAAACATGATAGCTATATAAAGGAAATTGTTAATCTAAATTGAGTTAAATTAGCTATTTGGTTTTTGGTGTTTTCTTGTTCTCAACATTTTGAAAAAAGAGGATTTCTGGAATACTTTCTTATGGATTTTTTTTCTCTCTGATTGTAGGGAGGCTGGGAAAATGATGAAACTGTTGAGGAGGCCGCAGTGAGGGAAGCAATTGAAGAAGCTGGAGTTCGAGGAGATTTATTGGTGAAAATTTTATTTTCTCGATTTTATTTATGTGTTTAAGTTTGTGAAAACTAAAGCATGTTTTCTAATATTTATTCATTTGTCAATGTTTTGAATTTCTTAGCATAGATCTCTGTATATCGTTCATTAAATTAGTTTTTATCATGAAGTTATTATTGTCGGTATTATCTCATCAATCGTCTGGAGTACGATTAGCTCAAATCTGAATTCCTAGCTCAGTAGAGTGGCATACTAGCAAAATGTGCAATTTAGGAAGGTTAACTATATCAGTGACATTGGTGTGAATATTTACCTCCAAGTAGTCCTTTAGTGATCCATTGTTTTTACTACATGAAATTCATAGGCCAACTAAGGGGAGGGTAGTTGAGGACTATGTTATTGGGACTAAAGTGTGAGTGTCGGACACGAGTATTTGTCCGACATGGTTACGTTTAATTTTTTCTAAGATTTCCATGTATCGGAGGGTCCTTGGACGATGATATCCTCCATACCAATGTCCAAATGTGAGTCGGACACAAGTTTTTCAAGAAAAATGAAGAGTCGGAGCAACATAGAGCAGGGGCGGGAAAGGGAAAGAGATAGAGCAGGGATGGGAGCACAGATAGGAAGAGAAGAGCAAGAACCAATGAAGCTTTTGACAAGAAATCAAAAGGTTATAGGAAGATATATAACAAATTATTGTACTTTTTAAATCTTGTGCCCTTAGTTTTTATATGTATATAGAATATAGAATACAGTTATACTCAACTCGTAAGACTTCAGGAAACAGGAATGTAGATGAAATTAGGAATCAAAAAGTACAAACATGTCATTATAACAATAGCTGAAGTAAATATTTTTGTCTTGAAAGTGTTGAGTGAATGACTATGGACATTATAAGTTTATACGTTATATTGTCATAGAATAGTTACAACCTTACAAATGTTAATCAACTAGCCAACATGATAAGCCTAGATGAAAATGCAGCACTTCTTTTTTTCTCCCATCATCATTGAACTCAGAGTACTATTTTATCCCGTTGAATCGAATTTTACAGATTATCATGTTTATGTTTTGATATAGCTTTTATTCTACTATTGAAATAAAATTTCAGACATCTTTGCACGTTGAATTAAAGTTTCTTCTATTCCTAATTTAGTTGTGGCACTAGGTGTGAAAATAGTGACAATTGTCGACATTAGTTTTCCAACACGATGTGCCATTTTCTTGTTTGACATCTTCCTTAAATAATTATTTACTAATTGTTTAATATAAGGCTGTGATTACTAGTCATGCTGTCTTTACTTATGAGAACTGGAGAGTTGAAATTTTTTTTTTTAATCTATCCTATTGGGTTCAATGCTTTATAATTATGTTGGACTCGAGTGTGAGTATCAGCCACGAGTCTGTGACAGGGGTACAACTTTTCAAGATTTCTATAGATTTGGAAGGTCTTTGGAGGATCATATCTCCGTACCTATGTTTGGATATGCGTCAAATATAGATGTCTGACAAGGTTACTTAAAGAAAAATGAAGAATCGGAGCAACATAGCTTTATAAGATTGTATTGAATGTTGCTTTTAGCTCTTAATATCGTGAAGAGGAGTAACTTTTTTTTTTTTTTTTACCATGTTGGATATAGGATTTCATAGGATATTATCATTTTAAGAGCAAAACCCATGAAGATGAATTCAGCCCGGAAGGTTTATGTAAAGCTGCAATGTTTGCATTGTTGGTGAAGGAGGAACTAGATTCGTGGCCGGAGCAGAGCACTCGAACAAGAAGTTGGCTAAGCATATCAGAAGCAGTTCAGAATTGCAGGCATCCCTGGATGAAAGAAGCTTTAGAAGATGGCTTCTGTAAGTGGCTTGCTCAAAAAGAATGATTTATTGCAGAGACTTAAAGTGAGTTAAAAGTGTGTATAAATGCAAATGAGCAATATGCGCACTCGCGGCCAAAATCCTATCAAAACATTGGTTTTTGGTGATTACATAGTGTTACTGTTTCATTTTTCATTGATTTTATAGGTCTTATATTGTTGACCTCTGATTGTTTCACTTGTATTCGTGTGAGTTTCGAACATAAGGATGTTTAATTTTTTTTTTTTTTGTGTTTGGAGGGTTCTTAGAGAGTGATATTCCAATATCTATGCCCAAATATGTGTCGGATACAGATGTTGGACATAAAGAGTGAGAGCAATATAGAGTTTTATTCAAAGCATAGGTCCAATTTGTCATTGTGCAATGTGTTTGCTAACTCTCGTAGATATTAATTTTTGTGGTATTTGCAAGCTATCAGATGTTACTCTCTGTAATATTTTGCAAGTTCAATCATCTCCTATACTGAAAATAGAGAATTAAGACAAAAAAAAAAAAATTCGGTTTATTTTCTATTCATAGTTTTTCACTCGAATCGAGTTTAATAGTAAGAGGGTTAAATGCATGATCACTTTTTCGAATAAAGTACTTAAATTAAAAAAAGTTTAAATAAGTACTTATATTATTATTCTATCAAACGTATTTTATAATAATGTAGTTAAATAACTGTTGACATGATAAGTAAAATTCAATCAAATTATAATATGCGATACAAATGTCATGTTATTAAAAATGTCATATCTACATTTTTTTTTGCCATGTGTTAGTGTTATTGGTTGGAAGTGTTACATCAATATTTTTTTTAACGGAGTTAGTAAATAAGGTAAATTTTTTAACAGAAAATTTTTCTTTAAATACTTGATTAAAAAAAATGATATATTACAGGGACCATTAATGTATTTAACCCATATTTAGATTGTATCTTATTTGTTTGGTTGGTCAAGTTAACCTTAGATTATATTAGGAGCTCAATCTAGTTGATATATACAACCTAAGAATATTAGCCACAATATAATTATATGATATAAGCATGATATAGTCTATGATGAGAATGTATGAATGTTTTTAAAATTTATGTAACATGAATTATTAACGTATTAAATTTTATACAAATAAAAAAATTTTAAACCCGATTATGATATAATAAACACATAAACAGACGTAGATATGATATATGATTAAATATTAATAAAGGGTCAAAGGTCACGATATATATATATATATATATATATATATATATAAGGTCAATGATTTGATCTCTAGAAATTTAGAAACCAAGGTAGATGAGTCAACTTGAAATTTAATATTTTGTTTAAAAAAAATAAGAAACAGGTAATAATCAATTAGATTAATATTAATTTTTATTTTAAAAAAATTAGGCTTCAAGATTGAAATCCAAAAGACCTTCATGGTAAAATTGTTGCAAAAATTACATAATGTTTAAAGTGCAATAATAATAATAATAACAATAATAATAATAAAAGAAGCAAAACAGTGTTTTAAATAATCACAAGGAATTCATAAGTCCGACTGGATCATGATATGCATTTTTTTTCTTATCCAAGCCCAACCAACCCATATGCTATTTTATTATTTTTAAAAAAATTAATATAATATTAAAATATTATTTTATATTAATATTTATATATTTTTATAATTAAATTTAAATAAAAATATTTTTTTATTATTTACACAATAATATGAGAAAAGATCAAACCATCCATCTTACTTTATATCATGTTCAAGCTCAACCCAATATAGATCGAGACTCTCCAACAGATCTAGTCACAGGTCAGAAGCTTATGGTAAGTAAGAAACAAAATTTTAATGATATTGATCAATATGGGTGCAATCGGAGGAAGATTTGATGCGATCATAAAATACGAGTGTGAGGTTTAAATAAATATTTAATGTAAGGTTTTTTTTAAAAAAAAAAACACGCACACGAACACACATTTCGTAGGTTTCGAAGTGAGAGGAATATTATTAATATTATTGTTTAAAATAGTATAAAATCAGATTTATGGTTTAACTCATAATGAATTATCATATGCTCTGAATCCGAACATTTGACTCATGCTTGGCTTAATTAGTTCATGCATCAAACCTAGTTTCCTTCGTTGCACCGATTCTTTATTTTTCTCATGTATTCACGTTTCCTACTCTTTAATTTTTCTTAAAGTATTCGTGTTTGACATCGGTTTTTAACGTATACCTAAGAATGAGTATCTTGATATAACCCTCTAAAAATCCTCCAAATACATAAAGAAACTGCAAGAAAATTGAACATACCCTTATTTAACACGTCTGTATCCAACACTCAAGGCGAGTCCAACTAACATAAAAACAGCAACAACCCTGAAACATTATAAGGTCCGGTTTCTACAAAATAACACATAATAAATGATCATATTCATCTGTAACTATACATACCTCAGCCAGCTCATATAAACCACCAACCAGATACAAGACCTATTAGCTACCTTTGATTTTCATTGGCTGCTTTTGTATTTCTTACTATAATTAAATTAACAGGTGAGGCAAGCCAGTTTCATCCCATGCTCTAAATATCAGTCTCTCTACTTATTAACAATAAATAAATCCTGTAATGCAATCTCCCACCGCGGATGGGATAGGGTATCGATCAAGAATGTTTACACATTGCAGTGAAAACGTACCTCCGATCTTTTCTAATCAAGCTCAGAGGCTAAAACCCAGAGTCTTCAAACATTTTTCAGGAATGAAATCGAAACACGACGCGGTGTATGATTCACGAGATGCTGCTTATGCCAAAGCTGTCATCAAGAACAATATCAGCAGGATCTCCAATCCATGGCCTCCCTTCCCTCCACTGAAACTTGATCCTTAATTTTCCATTTGCATCGACCCCAACCACCTGACCTTTGCTGGCATGAGTCTCCATTCCCCAACCCCACCTAGGTGTCACGAGCCCTTCTCGTATCCTCACCTTGTCTCCAACTTTAAATGGCCTAACCCTTTCCATCTCGGAAGCCTTACAAAGCCATAGCCTTTCCATAAAGCAGAATGCCACCCATAGGTCTCCATTTTCCATTCGATGCACTACCCCGATGCTTGAGTGAGTTACCTCACCCCAGTGGTGAGTTGGGATTGAAACTGATGGCCTAACCCTAACCCAATCGCCAATGCAAAGTTCCCGTTCCTCAACCAGCTCCACTTCTGATGGGTCTAGCATCCAAGTTTTGGAGCCAACTGGAGTGTATATTCTCAACTTTCCATCAGCATCGATAGCTGCTACTGTTCCAACACTTGTATGGCTATGACCAGACCAGCCGAATCTTGGCTGCTTCACTGAGAGCTTTACTCTCACCTTCTGCCCTATAACAAGTCTCTCCACTTTTTCGAGATGGGATGTAGGTCCCACCCATCTTTCCTGCTCCCCGCAAAATGCAACAACAGTGCTTCCATCCCATTCATCTCCTTCATACCCTATTCCTTGTACAACGCCAACACTACCAGGTCCGATAGATTTCCAACTACTAGCATTTTCGCTCAAGTGCACCCACTCGCCCACTACAAACATTCTCTCTATTTCCAGATCTGCAGGATCTCCTCTCCACATGCCTGGCAAACCATAGAAAGCAACTCTCACTTCCCCATCAGCATGAACACTAGTAATAACGCCCCGTGACTCAGGTTGAGTCCCCCTCCAGCCCCACCTTGGCTCAACTAATCCAGCTTGAAACCGAACATGTTGCCCAACTTTATAGCTTGGAACCTTTTCCACATCTGAGAAATGGCTAATCAACCTCCCTTTCCGGAAGCAGCAAGCCAATTCTAAATATCCAGTATCCTGAACACAATGCACAACTGCTAAACTCTCTTTCCCAATAGTACTCCAGTCGTAACTTGGTCTAGTGCCAAGGCTTGGCTTTGAACGGACCCAATCACCAACTTCAAATCCCGGAAGCATTTCCGCATCTCCAGGAGAAACTTTCCACAAACTATGCCTTCCAGCAACCCTCACCTGCAGAGCACAAAAAATATCACTGTATTACAGCAATTCAATGAACAAACAAGCAAATTAAAAGAACAGTCAAATTATAGTATTAACTGATCCATTCCCCCTGAATAGTGATACAATGAAAAGTAGTCACAAAGATATAATGTCCCACGCGTTCCCCAAAGAGCAATCCAATGAATTTAAGGTAAAAACAATGAAAATTGCAAAGAATGAAGGACAACTAATAACATTAGACATGGCTACTTGCTTCCAGATAAAAGGAAAAAAAAAATGGAAAGAATAAATTGTGCTACAGACATGAACAGTACGCTTACATTCAATGCTCCATCCATGTCAATTCTAACAATTTTTCCAACAGTAGCTGGAGTTTCGTTTGACCATCCAAGTCGTGGCTGAGTGATAGATGGCATCACATGAACCTCTTGTCCCACTTCAAAAGGAGGCACTTTCTCCACGTCAGTGACAGAGCAACAAAAAGGCTTGCTTCTGAAGCAGAAAGCAACACCGATATCACCATCATCCTCTAAGCTATGAATTACACCGATGCTGTTACGTGTAATGTCCTCCCATCCATATTTTGGGGAGGATACTGTAGATTTTACTCTAACCCAATCCCCAACCTGCTCATAATGGGAAATATACAGAATAAGATTCATTAAAATCCTCATGTGTCTGAACCCCCAAAAAAAAAAAAAACTTAATGTATGATCCATGGACCGCAATAAGAAAAAGCGCAGGTAACTTACCTTGAAATCCTCAACCTTTTCCATGTCAGAGGGATCAGCCTGCCATGGGATTGGTCGATTAGGTATTTCAATGATAAGAAGCCCATCAGTCTCTATCTCGCTAATTCTTCCAACACTATGATGGGTCTCACCACCCCAAGCATATCGTGGTTCTGCAACAGATCGCTTCACACACACCCGGTCACCAATCTATAAAATCAAATAATAGATTACATTTTCTTTGTATGCAAAACAAGTTTTAATTAAAGAGAAAAAAAAAAAAAAAAAAAAGCAAAGTAAATAGAAAAGCTCTATCAAAACTATTGATAAAGAAAGTTTGAAGCCTCTTTACATACCCTGAATGGTGTAACAGGCTCAACTTCCTCTGGTTCACAATGCCAAGGATTTGGAAGATAACTCAAGTCCAATAATAGACTACTATCTGGTCTAATACAGTATACTATACCGATGCTCCCAGGTTTCACAGATCCTAATCCATGCTTTGCCTTTGTAAGAGTTGGACGAATACGAACCCAATCCCCAACCTTGAATTCTTCAACTCTTTCCATTTCTGCAGGATCAGCTTTCCATCCTCTAGAAGCTCCAGGAAAGCCAACACGCAAAATCCCATCATCATCAACACATAAGACAGTTCCAATAATGTCACGTGATTGACCACGCCAACCAAACCTGAGGTAGAACAAATTTATTTATTAATTTAAACCTGAAAATAGACAGCCTAGATATCGATGATCAAGCCAATAAATTCAGTCAAAGGATTTGAAGCATGCAAAAAGGCAGAAGTACAACTTCAAGAGTAGATTAAAAAGTATATTCTACTGGCATCTAATGTATAAAATCAGATCAACTGTAGGAACAAGACCATGAATCTTCAGAAGAAGCATAATGGCTTCTTGTCTCTTGCATAAACATTGAAATGACTGAGGAAGCATGAACCCTTTACTTTTTTCTTCTTGACAGGAACAAACAAATCTAAGTTGTTCTGACTCTTGATTTCTTTTTAAGAGCCTGTGTACAAACTTGTGTCCAATGCATATGCGGACATGGTTATATTAATATGTCCTCCTAGGACGGAAAAACTTAAAAAAAATTGAACATATCCGTCTCAGACACATACCTTTTTCCGAAACTCACACCCGAGTCCGGATAACTTAGAAACAAATAGTAAAATTGAGGCAAGGGGGGACCAATCCAAGTACAAGACTATCTTCCACAAAACAAAAGATCAACAGCATCCAGTACAGCAATGAGGTTCAGCCTATAGAAGCAAAAATATAATGCATGAAACCAAGCATCTAAGTTTTTACTAGGGAGTGAGGTAAGTCACTTACCTCAAAACATCTTGACTATTCTTCCCCCCTTTCCCCCCACCCCCCGGCAACAATCAAAAAGTGGAGAAAGCTGGATCAACTCCAATTTTCGGCTCTTGTACAAATTTAGCAGCTACTGTGCAGAAGTATTTCATATTGTTTATTATGTGCCTTCTAAGAATAAAATACACATAGCAACATAAGACACTTCATAGCACCTAGAACCATGCCTATGACAAGAGATAAAGGAGGTAAATAATAAAGGCATTATGCTGACGCTAATTGCCTTCTACTCAGGAATATCTTTATAATTTATACTAATTTTTTGTAAAAAAATATAGAAATTAGAAATCTACTGCTTCAGTCTCAGTTTCAGTTTTTAACAGTTCCCACTGCAGGCAATAACGGAAAAGCATAGAGCTTAACCATCTCCATATCCCAGTCCTAAGATATTTATAGACCAAAGAAACGGAAAACTAAAAATTAGAAACTAAACTGATCCAAACCTTGGCTCATTGACATCTGCTTTAAGCTTAACGTGCTGCCCTCTATCCAGAGGAATCACTTTTACAACTTCATTTACCAATACACGAGCCTCTCCAGAACAAAAGGACACAATAAGATTGTCTTTGTCCACAACATTTTGCACAAACCCAACACTTTTATGACTTGCACCTTGCCACCCATATGTAGGTGTAGTGATTCTTCTTCGAAACTTCACCCAATCACCCACTTCAAATCTGAGTTACATCAAGAACTCGAGAATCATCATAAAATGAAAAGAAAAATAACTTTATGTGAATGAATGCACAATGATGTAAACCTTCTCCTTACATTGTAGGAGACAGATGGACTCCCCTATTCATTAGCGCCTCCATTAGGTCTTCAGAAATCCATTCCCGGGGAAGTGTCTCCAAAAAGTCACGTAATGTCTTACCACTGTCATCATATGTATTGACACCATGTTAGTAACGTAAGGATCCAACATACAGATTCTACATTGTAAAATGTGCTGCCAAAAACAAATCAAACCAAAGAAAAAGACATGAATACTTTCATGAACAAATGAAAAGAATTGATAGCAATTAACCAGAACTGACCTGTGATTTCTAACCTCAACAGCAGCATCAGGATTTCTCAGCATTACAATGAGCCATCCAAGATTTTCACGTATCATTTTTGCAGTATCTGCTGCTATATGGAAAGCATTATCGCCTTCATCACCCTGGTGATGAGCAAAGACACTGCAAATAAGCAGACAGCAAGAAGAAAAGAATAGCTTGTGCTAAGTTGCTCCAATTCTTAATTTTTCCTAGCATGCCCTTGTTGGACGGTAAACCATCATGCCTTCCCTGTCACATTTCTCCTTTATCTCAATCTAAACTGTAATTTCAATTTTATTTTATTTTATTTCAACATAAACCATCATATTGGAAAAGCAATTAGGATCGATTGACCACTTGATATATTTATTAAGTCAATTATATGCATCCCTTTTTTTTTTTTTTTTTCCAAATTACTGCATAAATATATAAATATTATATGCATGATTGCTTCAAATTACTGCATAATATATAAATATTATATGCTTGATGCTTTTGCTTTTTGCTATTTGTCCTGTTTTTAGTTCATTTTTAATTTTTTACTTTTAATTTTCTATTGAAAAAAGCAAATAGCAAAAGCACCAACCAAGCAAAACCTTAATTTCCTTAACTGTCTTGGAGACATATCAAACACCAGAAAATGACCCAGTATGGGCTATGGCCTACCAAATATAAGGGAAAACTAATAATAATAATAATAATAATAATAATAATAAAGTAAATGCATCTACATCAAGTATGTAACAATGTCTGACTATAACTGAACAACAATATAAAGTAAATATAGATCTTTGCTGACTTCCTGTGTCAGGTATAAGTAATCCAATCATTTGACATAAAAACTTTTTCACCTGATCAAACCAAAACCACCAAATTTCTTGCTTGCTGTGGTTTGATATTCTTCATAAACAGAAGAATTATAAAGTGGCAAACTATTTGAAACTTGTAACATATTACAATTTTTCCTTTATACCACATCTATAACTTGGGTAGATCAAAGCTATCTTCTTTGCAAGCCAATGACTGAATCAAGGGTTCTTCAATAAACCAAAAAAAAAAAAAAATTGTTCCATCTAGGCAAAACCTTTTCCTTAGTTATGAGTCTCAAATGATAAATCTTCTTCACGTATCTTCAATTGACCAAAAGGAAGTGTCAGTTCACCAAATTTGAAGTAAGATCGTGACCCATCTGGCAACAATTTTTTTACTTTCACAAATTCCCCCAACTTCTAAAGCTTTTATTCTTGAGCAATTTTGGAAGGAGTAAGTGTTAAGAGCACAGCAAACACTTTCTTAGCTTTTCGTTTGCAATTCCAATTTAATTGTCCTTTGCCATATTCATAACCCAGACCATAAACATTGTACAATTATTCCAATAAATTAATGCCGATTATACCATTACCACTTAACACTCCAGCTTTTACATTTATCAAAAGTTTTCCCTCAGATTGAATCAATTCAGACCCTAATTCAAGAATGAACCTTAAACCACCCTCTATAGCCATAAAGCCTAAATCCTTCAATTTCACCACAACCTCCAAGGAGGCATACTTCCAAAAGGACCAAAATATCTCGTATGTTAACATACCATTCTCCTCAAACATATTGTCTAGCAATAACCAGCAGATAAGATATTATCCAAAAAAGTATGCCTTCCAACAAAACTGCAAAAAGTAAGCACACCACATTCTACATCTAGTTCTCATCATCATCTGCCACGTATTTCTCCAGCATAATTTTAAATTAGCAAGTCTAATTGGGAGATTATGGAATTAATTTAGCCATATTCCATCTCTAATATTTCAATTTATTTATATAAGGTTTTCTACGTCTGTAGGTTATAGGTTATGAATCAAAGAACTATGTTTATTTTAATTGCTAAACACCCAATTCTTTGTGTTCATAGAGGCTTTTTCTTGCTCTTCAATTAAAAGAGTTATTTGCAATAATTTAGATGAAACCATTTTCAGACCAAGATAATAATTAAAAAAAAAAAAAAAAACTCAATAACTGAACCCTAGACAAATATCCAAAAATAAAGCATAAACTACTGAGACAATTGAAGCCTAGATCACGCATAAAGAGAATATAAATCATTAAATATTAATCCGCCTCATAGCAACAGGTCCATAATCCATTTATTTTATTCGGGAAAACACATGCAGAAACATTCCATGGCAAAGATTTTTTTTAGCTAATGGAGGTAGAAACCTGCAAATTACAATCCGCCCCAGCAGATAAAAGCAGCTCAACACATGACGTTGCCCCTCTGGCCAAAGCTACATGTAGGGGTGTTGTATTGTGCACATTTCTGATGTTGACATCCACTCCAGCATCAAGAATAATCTGTTCATCAGTTTGTAATTAGAAAACTAGTATCAACCCAAAGTCTGGCTGAATATGTGTTTTGATATTGCCATGATGCATGAATATGAGTCAAATTACTGATAGAAGATAAAAAATAAGTGCTCCCCATAATAAGGAAGTTATGTAGCTTACTTTTACCAACTCGACATCATTAACCATAGCAGCAGTATGCAATGCTGTTCTCCCATGTTGAGCATCTTGGGCAGTGGGATCTGCCCCAGCTGCAAGCAATAATCGCACCAGTTCCCTACCCTCTACAAACAATTTTATGAATCAACAATATTTATTATTGAATAACAAAAATTCAACTGATTAAAAAGATGGGCACAATATTGCCAAGCGAATATGACGTAAACAAAGGAAAGATATTAGGCCTTCAAGGGTGGTAACAAAGCAGTTGAAAGGTTTAGTAGGTTGTGGTTAGTCTGAAACAAGGATCAAGCTTTACGGGCTTCAAGATATAAAAAAAACCATATAAGACCACGAAAGTGGCTAAGGGTGTGTGATAGCAATAGAGAGAAGAATATAACAAGAAAGAAGAAAAATATCCCCTAACATATTCCTTGGCATCCATGCTTGAATTGCATAAAATATTTTTATTAATTGAAGTCCTGAAGAAAATAAAATCAAATGGACATTTATAAAGAATCCAATACTATTCAGTAACCAACTAGGGATAGGATTCCAAACAGGAAACCAGCTAGTAGACAAGTGAAAAAGTAACTAGCAGCCAAAGCACATTTACATAAACTCCTAGAAAATTTTGGCCAAAAAAGAAAACCACATGGAAAATCCTATTTTGATGTATAGCCAACATAACAACAAAGTCCCATAATGCATAGCAAAGAATCGAATCCTATCTTTAAGTCTTTAGTGACTTATATGAGATGCCACATTATAGCCTTTTTAAGGAAATAAATATTATACCAAATCTCATTTAGCAATTCGTAGAAGAACTTAATGTTACAGCATAGCTTAAATTAAATTAGCTAGCTTTAACTAAAGGGTTGAGAAGAACAGCTTTAAAATGAAGAATTGAGTAGAGACAACGTCCAGGAGTGAAAATTCTGAACATTAACATAAAGAAGACAATCCAAATGTTCTGAACTACCTATTTCGTGATCTTTCTTAAGAGCAGCCGCCATGCATAAAGCAGTACCAACAGGACTGGGAATATCAATCGCATCAGCAATTTCTTCTGGTGATGCAACTTCCACCCACGTTTTGACAACAGCCACATTCCATGTTGCCACACACAAATGCAATGGTCTGATAGCAATGTCCAAAAATGAAGCATTGTGCAGCAGGAAATGGTATGAAAAATTAAACGACAAGAACTCATAGCAGTCATATATTCTAACAAAATGTGGTTATGTCCACAAACAACAAAGAGGTTAGAAAAATTGAAATGAGTTGGTCTGTTTCATATTTTTTTTTTTTCAATTTTTTTACTTGAAGCAAATTTATGTTAACAACAAATCCAGTAAATGAAATGAACAAACAATTCCTCAGGTTATGTTCACTTTCTCAAGGAATCACTCTGAATGAATATTTACATTAGAGTTGTGCAGTAACCACAGTCTTCTCAAGCCCTATATCCTAAACCAAATCTGAAACCACTAGATAAGTATATTAATAACGTAATGTTAATCAGGAACAAGTTTAGTGACAAATAGTTTAGTGATGAATGCATCTACCAATAGATGATTAGATTCATACACAGGCACCAAACGCACAATAACAGAACACAATCCAAACGGCAATGTATGCATCTGTCACCAACATAATAGAGAAGTGAGATTGTTGGCCAATAACTTGACCAGTTATTGGCCCTTGTATTAGACTATCAAAAGTATCAGTGACTACTGATAAACAAGTTTATCTTGAAGGGGAAAAAAAAAAACAAAAAACTGAGCACACGAGTGTAGTGCAGGATAGTACATACGTCAGATCTTTGGAATTCGAAACAGCCATTGATGCACAGCCTCCATTTTCCAATATGGCAAGCGCACAGTTTGTATATTTCTTGGCCAGAGCTCTATGAAGCACAGATTCGCCTTCATCATCCACTGCATTAGGGTCAGCTCCAGCCAATAGCAATTCCTGTTAGACATTTAGAGACACAAACCAGATGACTCAAACAATGGAAAAGAATCAAGAAAGAGCAACCATATATATACGGTTGAAATAAGACCTACACGCATGCAGTCAGGCTGACCATGGTAGGCACAAACATGGGCAACAGAAGGACCAAAACCTTCCCTCAACCTGGATTGAACATCAGCACCTCTCCTAATGAGAGCAAGGACACATTCTGGGGACCCAGCTGCTAAAGCAAAAACAAGAGGAGGATCCCCATCCTTATCCAAAACATCCACATTTGCCTCTGGGTACTCCAATATTGCCTCGACAAGTTCAGCACTACCTCGTCTACAGGCCAAGTGAAGAGCAGTTTGCCCATCAGCATTCTGTGCTTCTAAAAGTGAAGAAATTGAGCTGCCACTATTTCCGGACGAAGCATTTGTAAGAATATCTCTGCAGAAAAAAAGAAAAGGGCATATGAAAAATATGATAAGAGATATAACGATCTTCGCAAGTAGAACTAAGACTGTGTCTTCAATTAAATGCACTAACCTCACACCCTTCACATCTCCCTCAGAAACAAGTTGATGCAGATGACTAGGATTGTCAGGTAAAACCTCCAAGTCAGCCACAGGTGGTGGCTCCATTGCATTTGATCCAGGACACTTGGCAAAGCCACTGCGCATTCACCAATAAAATTTATTGAATGCTATGAACTAATTTTACTGTAACCCTGTCTCCCCTAACATGGGCAAACAACAAAAGCATAACCAACACTAAATGCATCTGCTGCTTTTAAGGCCAGCATTAGCTTTTATCTAGGATCAAAACAACAATAGGGGGAAGTTGTGCATCGGTAACAACCAAAATTTCCTTACTTATTAGGGCTTGCAGGAGGGCTGCGTGGTATCTCTTGCAAATTACGGAGGAATATTGCCAACATTGCATTAAATGTTGGTCTTTTGGATGGCTTGAACTGCAGGCAATCACCAATCATCTTCCACAAGTCCCTAGGTAACCCAACACCCACTACACTTGCATATTGTGGAGGCAATTTCCGAGACTTAACAACATCCCGATAGATTTCATCTGCACTTAAACCAGCCCAACTGCATAAAGAATTTCAGCTTGTGTTACAACGAAACCGTATCATTAATCAAAATAATGGAAATACATACACAAAGAAGTAGAAACAGAAAATAACGTAAGAAAAAAAAAGGTTGCTCCACGTACGGGACGGAACCAGTGCACATTTCCACCAATGTACAACCAAAACTCCAGGCATCTGATTCTGGAGATATGCCTATTGCACCATCCCAGAACAGATTCAGAGACTTCTTTACTGGCTCCCATACCTCTGGAGCAGTGTAATGTGGGCTGAGCATAGAGCAATCCATGCATGAATGAATCTTGGAGGAATCACATTCTGTTCGCACTTTTCGGCAATTGGGTTTCTTCAAAATCGCAGCAAGTCCATAATCAGAAACAACAGCACGACCACTTGCATTCAAAAGAAGATTAGATGGTTTTATGCTCATACAAACGACACCAGCCGCATGAAGTTCTGCCACACCTCGTGCAATATCTGCTCCGTATCTACAATTGGCAAACACTCATCAAATCATGAAAACTTACAGCCACATGAAAACTGCCAATTATCTAAGATATTAAATAAACCAAAGACAGGCATAGGTTTTGTAAAACAGAAAAAGCTGTATGTCATTTTTAATTATCCAACCAATAGGATTAAATAGCAAACAACCTCAACATCGAAAAAGAAATTTTAAATCAAAAATAGGGAAAATCATACTTTACGGATGAAAACACTAACACGAATACCAAAATTAAAGAAATTTAATGCATAAAAAACTAAAAAGGGTGGTAAAGGAAAAAAGATAAAGTCCCACATATATTTTTCCAGTGAAGAATAATGCTGCATTAAAATTTTCCAATAAAATGTATACTTCATTCACCAAATCAATCTATAGACTTTGACATATCACATTACTGATACCTCTTCATATCTTCTTGAGCTTTTGTGCAACTGCATTTCTTAGCGAAATTCCAATCAATTTTTGCCATTCCTCTCTCCAAGAAACAATATTAAGCCTACCATTTGACACAAAGAAAACTATTCCCTCCTAAAAATGTCTAGGGTTTCTTAGGAAGCTTCAATCAAAATGAAAATGTCTCGGATTTCGTCTTGCTTCCACAATATCCCTGGCTGATATAACCAATCAAAACCAAATAGCCATCACTTTTTTCCCCTAAATATATAACATTCCTCAAACACATCCCTTCCACATCCTTGCAAAGGGCAATAATTTTTTGGGGGGACAAAATATGCAGCAAGACTTGGTCATTCACTTTGCCCCATCTAACATTCATAATCAGATTGGACCCAAATTGCAACAAACTCCATGCAACATTAATCCATCGAACTCATACGGTAAAATAAATAGCTCATAGGCATTAGCAAAGTATTATTTGCAGATAAGAAATAGAATGTTCGTACCAAATATGTCAGTCAACAAGCATTTTGACAAGGAATTCTCATTTAAAAGGTTAAAGTTAAAATGTTCTATTATTTCAGTGTCTGCACAAAATATGCTTGTATAAATTAGAAGTTTTAGGTAAAGAGAGATATTTGAGTTATCAAACAATATATCCTAGCCTCCATGGCAATGGATTGATCATCCTACAATCATTCACAATAAAGTGTAAAGTTCTATCCATAAATATCCAATGCAAGAATAAAAACTTTATCACTTCCCTTAGAATCACAATATCTTAATCTATTTCATAAAAGGCAATAAGATACATCTAGCAAGTTAGCATTTTTGACTGAATAACACAATCCAATATATTGCAACACGTTCTCACACATCAGCAACAGAAAGAAAATATGCATAAAACATAAAGATTTCCTCCCATCCACCGAAATCAACAAAAACCAACATTCTGAACAAGATAAAGAATATCACCGGGCGACAGCTCAAAGCTTAAGGTTCATTCAGCTGCGACAATAAATAATCTTGGCAGTTGGCATACAGCACCTTTCCCCTTGCCTATAAACAACTTATCAATCTTATATGTTTTGTTAAGAAAAAAGTACAAAGATGTATAGCACCATCTAACAAAGCCAACAAAATCAACAAACATTTCACACAATGAACACCAATCAATATATCATTAAATCATTAAACAACAAAAAGAAAGATAAAAAGCCAATATTTAAAATGAAATCAAAACCTTAGAACTTGCTTCAAAGTAAGTCTTCCCTCATTGTTCGATATTGCAGATTGAATGGACCCGTGACACCTATCCATAACAATCCCCAAACTACTTTCTTCCAACTTAACAATTCCATGGAAAGTGCAAACATTCCTACACCACATTGATGCAAGCCTCAAACTCTCGAGTTGACCTTGCACCCATTCCCAATCCATCCCTTCCATTGCCCCTACTTTCTTCACCGCCACCTTATGCTTACAACGCCTTCCTCCTCCAGCGCCGTAGGCCCCACTGATTATTGCCGCCCACGTTTCCACACCTACTCTCCCTCCTTTTACTTCCCCTTTCCCTTCTATCTTCCTAACCAACTTTACTTCCGGATGAGCTGTCAGTTCAATCACCGGCCCACATCCGGCGGAAGCACCACCTGAACTCGAAGCGTGAGACCCGCGGTTAATCCGGCCACTCGCCAGGTCATGGAAAAAATCCCCATTGTCACCATCATCCTCGCTCTCTTCATCATTATCTCCTTCATCATCCGTGTAATCGCAATCGAAATCGTTCCTCGACTTAGACCCAACTGAGTTTGGGTTCGAGTCGAGAAGAGCTAAAATCCCATAATTCTTCTTCAAAGCCAGAACAGAGTTACCGACAAGGGACACGTGGCGGCACCGGGGACAGGGCAAGGAAGTATCAGATGAAGCAGAGAACATTCTGGAAAGACACTCTTTACAAAACCCATGCCCACACTGAAGCAATAAAGGAACTCTCTCTTCCTCGTTGTACCGCGTCTGGCAAACTGAACAACAAGGTACCTTCATTTTTTTTTTTTCACTTCTTAACTTTCCCAGAAACTAAAAACCCAAAACAAAAAAAAAAAAAAAAATTTCTCAGAAACCAAACAGAAGATTCTGCAAAATCAATCCAAAAAAAAAAAAAACGAAAGATCTTTCTATAAAAGGAACAATCAAGAGAAGAAAGGAAATAGCAGATCCATTAAAAGGGAAATTAGGGTTTATAAAACAGATCAAAAATTTTGATACCTTAACAAATTAAAAGTGAAAAAGGAAAATGGAAATCGTAAGAAAGGCCTATTTAGATGAAAGAAACGAGCGTTTTGTAAAGAAAGGATTTAACCTCCTTTTTTCCCCTTTTTTTTTTTTTATTATTTTAATTTTTAAATTCTATTTGGGTTAGAGTTAGAGTTCGGCTGCCGAGATTTTTTAGTTACTTGGGTGACTTCCGTTTGAGTTTTTGCCTCACCAGTTCTTGACTTTCTCCTTCACCAACCCGTTTCGTGCGCTTTATTTACTCTCCCTTTTTTTATTTCTTTTTTTCCCTTTATTGTGTAATTTTGAACAAATTAATGAAATTTTTACAATTTTTTTCTCATCTGAACTTGTAGGCTGAAACCATAGTTAACAAATACTCAAATATTTAAAAAAATTATATATTTTTATAATTAAATTTAAATAAAAATATTTTTTTAATTTTATAATAATTTAAATCATCTAAATTTAAAAAAAAAAATTATAACCAAATAAGTGCGAATTTAGGGGGCTGACAGAGTCCACCTGCCATTCATGAAATTGCAACGAGGAACAATCTTTTTTCGCTGAAGAAAAAGGAAAATTTCTAATTTGGACCCCACAATATTTTTAATTTTGGCACTGTTTGTGTAAAATTAATACTACGCTAGAAAAAAAAAGACACTTTCGGTTGTGGTTGCGGGAAATTTCTTTTATTTTCGTACATTCAACATTGATAATCAACATGCTAATAATATAATAAGTATGTACA
>JBBYHK010000013.1:2453536-2480520 GCA_038382065.1 Adansonia grandidieri
AATCATGGGCTGCAAATGTAGTCAGTGGAGGCTTCCCTTCCACAGTCGTTTAGAAGGAGGCTCAATGAAAGAGGAAGGTCGAGTTTAATAGTGTTTAAGACATTGGCTCTAATGGCGGTGCAAAGACAAACGGCAACTTCGAGATCAACCAACCCTTGGATCAGACTGCAGCATGGTTGTGTTGGTACGTTACCAAGCTCGAGATTCAGCAAACCACCCAACAAATTAAGACACACACCAAGATTTAAGGGATTACAACGACCGGACCCGCCTTGCATGTTATCCCCAATATCAGTGAACCTATCTCCAGGACGAATAACAACAGGGTTGCTGGAACCGTGTGAATTATCACGGGAGTTTCCTTCGGTTATTCCATTCAATAAATCATCGACAATTCCTCCACTCCAGTTGATGGATCATCGTTCAAGGGATTATGAACACCGCCAGAAGAACTTACTAACACGAAGAAGAGAAGATTGATGGAGAGAAATAGAGCAGTTGATGCTTTAAACTTTGAAGCCATTTCTCAAAACCAAAATTGTTGAATAAAGCAAAGACTGCTTAGTGGTTGATGCAGGTTGTGAAGTGAGCAAGGGGTTTTTATAGAAAAAGGGAGATGATCGTTAAAGCTAGACAATGAAAGCCACGATGTTGTTTTATTATGGAGAATTTGGATCATGGGATATTGTTTGGCGGGGATTTATAGTTTTTGAAAAGACCAAAAAATCTCCCACGCTTGTGATATCCAAATCCATAGGCCAATTTATTCCATTTAATTAAACACCACGAGCATAATGTTGCTGTTTTTGTCAGGTGCAGCACGAATATAAATTTAAATAATGAGAAGTGCTTCGGGTTTCATGTTATATATATATATATATATATATTTGATTGGATAAGTAATAAATTTCAATGAATATCGATGGTAAATAAAATTAAAATTATAAAATAATGATCGTGATATCGTATTGCGATCATTATATAAATTTGTGATCAAAATTATTTTTTTTCATCTTAATTAAAGGTGTTCACGGGTCCGATCGCGGATAAAAAAAAGTTGAATTCTTTATCTAAGCTTGTTTTTGACTTGGCCGCTCATATTACTCATGTTATTGTTTATAATTAATTAAAAATAAAAAAATTATTTTATATCAATATTTATATATATTTTATAATTAAATTTAAATAAAAATATTTTTAATTATTTATTATTTATTCGAGCTAGATCAAACTGATCCGAATAGATGAAAGGCTTAGCTAAACCTCAACCTAAACAAGTCAATCTACCAGATTAAATAAATAATTCAACCTGTAAACAAATCTGCAACTGATGTAAGGGTAAATATTTTAACCCTAAATTGAAAGAAATCTGAAGGTTTCTTTGCTCGATGCTTTGCATGCACTTCACGTTCTTTGATTGCTCAGATAAGAACCCATGTAGGAAATATAGACCTAGCTATCGGATTTTATAAGCTCTAACTCATATTAGATTACATTTAATTAAAAATTTTGTAATTTGAATTAACTTGATTTAAATTATTATTAATTAATAAAAATTATTTAAATTTAATTATAATTATTAATATAAAAATAATTTTTAATTTTTTAATATTGTTTTTGATAACAATACAAATATTATTTTCAATAAAAATAAGAACTTTCAAATCAACCTAAGCGTCGGACTTGGTAAAAAATTTTAAAAAATTTCGCTAGGTGCGTCAAAATTGTAATCTATACTATTATATATATATATATATGTGTGTGTGTGTGTTTATGTCAATTTATATATTAAATACAATTAAATTAACTTCCTAAAATAAAATTTATATTTTTTTATTTTTGTCTAACTTAAATTTATATACAAAGAAAATTTAGAATTAGCCCTCCAAAAAATTTGACTATGACTAACACCACCCGGCCACCGGCTTAGAATAGAATAAAATTATTAATTAAATTTCATTAAGTTAAAAGAGTAATCATCAATTTGATTTAATCAGATGAGTACTAGCTTTTTGATCATTTCGACCCAACCCGAATACGCAAATGTCAAATTATCCTTAAACACACTGTTAAACAAGAAATTGACTTCTACAACATATCCTCAAATATACCCCAAGATGATTTCAGTCCATGAAAATAGCACTGTAGTTCTAACAAATGATGTGGTAAAAGCATTGGTATTATTATTTGGCTACAAACAGGCACATGCAAAGGCAAAGAAAGCCAGGCAAACTTTATTCTCAATTGGTTAGGCCAAAGCTTCATCAAGTACTGTTAACTAACATCCCAAATCACATATAGGGGGAGGTGGCGGCTAATCTACAGTAACTCCCCGCTCATAGATAACCCCCCCCTCCCGTGTCATTCAACTTCAACTTACATACCTAGAAGGACAAGAAAAAGAAGAAGGAAAGAGAAGCAGAATTTACAAGGAAATACATGTGCATGCATGCACCGCTAAGATTCCGGTTGCTCGGATTTTAAAGGAGCACCGGATGATGATGTGCAGCTCCCGTTCTGCAGGTAAAGGCTATTTGCAACCATGGAATCACTAACCAAGCCAACATCGACATCATCAAAGTTGAGTGCCCCTCTGATCTTCCGGCCGCTGTAAGCAACAACGGAAATGGCAGCAACATCATTAGTTTAGAACATCACAAGAACTTCTATACTCGTAAAAAAGGAAAAAACTGTTATCCTGAGCCAAGAGAGAACAAGAAGAATACCCGTTCAAGTGATTGTTGATGGCTGTTAGGTCTTTCGAAGGGCTCTGATAGGCACGAGTACTCTCTCCAACACAAGCATAGTAGCTTCGTGTGCTATGAGAGATTAGAGCATCCATCTGCAGAAGAAAACAAGATCTAACTAGAAAATAGGGCACACACTGCTTTTCTACGTAACCAAAGATTCAGGTAATACCGAAGGCTAAAAAGAATTCTCTACAATAGCTTCTTTCAGTCAGTCGAGAAACAGAAACCAGGATTCAATTTTCTTTTACAAGATTCATAAAACTTATAAATTGGAAAATTAAAGATTCTTTTTTTTTCCCCCCTTTTTATAGGCCTTTTTAAGAGTGCTGCATTTTAAACAACTTAAAGAAACAGTTGAGAGGCAGTAGTTCTAAGCAATGAAAAACAAATTTTTTCCTCTTCGATCAGGGAGGCTGGTCAAATCTTAAATGTAGGAGTCCAGTTTTCTAGTAAATGGAAAATTGATCACTCAAAGTCAACTCAATGGAGAAAAGAAACTAATTAAGCACCTTGGATGTTCGCAATGGAGACACGTATACGTTGTGTGTTGCGGATACTTTCTTCGGGGACATATCAGGGAGACTTGGAAAAGGAGCAACTTTAGGCGATCCAGGGCATGGACCTAATTAGTCAATGAAGATAGAACAAGCAAATTAGAATGGCCAGCAGAAGCAGCAAGGACAGAATATAACATCACAAAGCAGGCAACCTGGCTCAGCAATGAAACATTTACCATCTTTACCGTTGTTGGCTTCAGCAACCTGGCTTGTTCTTGCAGTTGTTCCAGCAGGACCGAGTTCTCCCAGCAAGGGCTTTACGGGAGGAATAAATATTTCATTGTAGAATGCAATAATATCAATATTATCCTGCCCTGTTCTCTGTTTTCAGATCATTAAAACGGTTAAAACTCCCTCAAAAAAACAGGCAGCATAGAAACTAGAGAAGAGACATCATACCCCATTTCGTCGTGCGGATGACCTGTCGACAAATACACTTTGGAAAACTTGTGGTTTGCATTGTGGTTGCTTCCTATAGTTGCAAATAATTTCTTTGAAAGTCAGGCGTAACTGAGAAATCTGCAGGCCATCCATTCAGAAAGAGGAAATAGTGCCGATAAATTTAACAGCAGCTAAAAAAATTCTCGTAAAAAGGGCAAACCTTTGCGATTACATAGAAACAACAAAGGATGATCTGGTCAATATGACGGTTAAAGAACAAAGAAGTCCGCTGGCTAAGTATTTGTTGAAAAAGAGAATACACGCTCTCCCTAATCTGTTGAGACAGTTGTAGCCGCTCAACCATACCATTAATCCTGACAGCTGCCAACTTATTAATCTAGGCAGCCCAAGCAAGCAACACGTTAGACAACAAAAATAAATCATGGGAATACTCACATTTTACAAGAAGTAATAATAGGTTAAATTTTTGTAACATTATAAGCTCACATAAGGGGCACCGTAATTATGTAAGAATTTAAGCAAATAGATGAGAGACTAATTTATCTCATATTTTGGTACCTTGCTAAAAAATATATTTATTCCTGTTTCCGCGCATGTTTCTCCTCCGCCACCAGGGTTAGGGCGTGTCGGACTAAAAATTAACAGAGCCCAAAAGAAAATACCGTAAGCCACTGCAATTAGTTCAGGTTTCCACATCTCCTAGAACTTACACCACACAATACCTGGCAAATGCAGATTGCAAAGGAGCCTTCTTAAGGTTGCTTAATGCTAATAGACGATCCTTCACCGGTGATGTAAAAGAGTTCCGTTCAACCAAAACACTCCTGAACTCCGTGCATGGTCTCATGGGAGACCTGACATCGCCATTTTGACCTGAAAAATGTAACAAGACTGTAAATGAAGTTCCGGATAGAATCAAATTTAACACTTTGTGAAAGAATAACTGTAATCAAATCCTAAAACACATGCTAATACATTAAAGAAGAACAATGGCAGAGTGGTCACAAAGTTTTCCGTATCTGAATATGTAACAAGTGTTAAGCTACCGATGTTGCATACCTAACATTGTGCTACCAACATTACCCGTTGATGTTTCATGCTTCTGCAAAGATGGCACTGGAGGTATACCTCCAGAAAAGTTTATATGCGTCGCAATTGCATCCAAAGATGGCATCGGTTCTGCCAATAAGCCAAGACGATTTATCTCAGCAGATAGGGCAGGCCTCGCAACTATCAAAGAATTGTACATTGAGGAGCCTTTATCCCACACCATGCTCTCCAAAAGCCTCTCTTCCAGAGAATTTAGATGCCGCCTCAATTCTCTTGGCAGAGACTCCTCATGTCTAATGAAACTCTCTATCACCTTGCTTAGATCAAAGGCTGTAATACCAGTTCGCTCCAGTACTGTAGGAAACAACATTGTGGCAGTCTTATGCGTCGCTAGCACTAGTTCAGCAGAACAAGCAAGCATACATCTATGAAACCTCTCATTAGTTAATAATGAGGTCAAATTAGATGCATGTAATATTTGGGCCTCTGCAGTACACATAGCTTCCAAAACCCTATAGTACAACTTAAGTGCTTCCAGTCTTCGTTGTTCCATCCATAAATTATCCATCAGGTTTACACGTTGAAGGCTTCCAGTTACACTACGTTCATGATTACTTGGAAATATTGCCTCCAGTATTATATGTGCCCTATATATTACATCATGGGTAATATCTTTATCACAGGATGATAAAAAACGCTGCAACCCTGCTGAGGGTTTTGAAGGAAGTGGACAAATAACAGAACGAAGCCACTTTGCAGTTGTCATTGCAGTGCTGACAGGTGTAGCTACCATCTTTGCATTTGGCGGCCCAAGGACACCATTCGCATGAGATGCAGGAGGACGTCGAGGTGACAGTGGGCTTGACATTGGCTTTGATGGTGAAGCTATTGAATCAAATTTCCTCTACCCAAAACAGAATAGAAAACAATTTTAGATAAAGTGACTGCTACATAAAGCCTAAAAACCAAAACGGAAAATATGCTTTCCAATATGAAAAAGACCTTGATGCCAGTAACATTCGTAGCCCCTCCAGACAAGCTTCCTAAACCAAGTAAACTATCTTCCTCGTTTATAAAAACCCTCTCATCCAGATCACCTTTATTACAAATTGCGTCATCATAATCCTTTTCTAAAATACCCAAACTGGACGAAAGAGATTGTTCCTCCATTAAACCTTCAAAATAGATCAAGTTACCTGCATCAAAGAAGATTAGATAAATTTGAAGTAGAAGCCAATGAAAGAATGCTGCCAAAATTGCATTCATGACTCTTTTGACGAACCTGTATCAATATTTTCCAGTGTTTCACTTGTGCATTCAGATGCCGGACGTGGCTTTTTTTTCAATATATCTTCTATTAACTTATTGGCCATCTCCATTGTTTTCCTCAAATCATCTTCTGAGGCATCATACATGTTGCAAAGTGATGCAAGCAAGTCTACACCTTTGTCACCTTGCTTAACTGAATCATTACATGTCAACAAAGTCAACAATGAGGAACTCTAAAATTTTATCCCCCCAGGAAAAGCGAATAGAAAAAAGTAAAAGGGTAAGGACTAAACACCAGCAAAGAATACTGGTGGGAAAAAGAAAAACAAATAAAGAAAAACACCAGTGAAGAATCACGTATTCCTTCTCCTTATAAAAAAGGGCATATCTAAAAATTTGACATGCCATATAAGAATAGATAATTACCAAAACGTGAAGAGTCACTGATCTTGAAGTTTCTGAAGCGAACAGGAACATGTATAATCAGAATAGCCTGTTAAACATCACATTAAATTGTAAGAAAATGTTAGCCTCTGCATATTGCTACATGCTCTAACAATGTAGAAGGATAAAGTGCATCAAAGAGAACAGCATACTAGAGTTGAATCTTTTGACGCACATTTAGACATAACTTTCAACCTTTGC
The DNA here is from genome assembly GCA_038382065.1 of Adansonia grandidieri. Taxonomy (NCBI): domain Eukaryota; kingdom Viridiplantae; phylum Streptophyta; class Magnoliopsida; order Malvales; family Malvaceae; genus Adansonia; species Adansonia grandidieri. The sequence continues at coordinate 2,460,210 of JBBYHK010000013.1, forward strand.
TTTCCATTTGTTTAATAATTACTCATTATATTAATCCTTATATTAATCCTTTATCTGTATTACTATAATCAGAACAATACCTTTCACTAGAAGAATAAGATGACATGTTATTCCTTAGTAAAACCAAGTCTGCCTTCCTACAATCAGCTATTAAGAAAGCCACAGAAAAGTTTAACTGACCAGTACAGAAACAAAACCGTTTGCGCAAGTCACCAAGTCCTTAAAACGGCTGAATGCATGCACACGGAGTGCCAAAAATAGTAACCACCCAAAACGGTGGTACTCTGACACATAATCAGGCGAACTGGTAGCATTTTGCTGCTTGTCAATATTTGCATCACTTGTCAAGAAGAGTTCCCAAAATGCACGCTTGTAGGACCTTTTGTACCATTAAATAGCAAGATACAAATGTTATTTACACTACAAAATGGAAAATTATATGAGGTAGAAAAATGAGGGTTTGAAGATACAGTTGCTCGAAGAGATATAATAAAAAATTCATGCACCGTAAAAATTGTGTGATATGTTATTTAAAATATAATTCTGCAATCTGTCTAAATGAGAATCTCATACTTATATCACTATCTTAAATTTAGTACCCATCTGAAGAAGACGACAGTCAAAACACGCCATAAACAAGCCCATGTGAAAAGCTACTAGTATAATTAGGATATGTGTGTGCATGTATGTACGTATTATATAGTTATCATTTTTTATTACACCAAAATATAGGCCTGCTCTTGTATATTTCAGACGAGGTTCAAGACAAAATAAGCAAGCAAACTGCAAAACCTACACCCTTGTAAAACATAAATTGATGAACGAGAAGCAATATACCATTTCACTGTGGTGATTTCAAGCATTTAAAAGCTATTCACAAAAGCATCTACTAACCTAGAACAGGATATAAAAGAAGGGCACCTACTTGCTTAGAAGGCTCAAGTGCACAAAATTGGCCTGCATCTCCTTTGCCTAATTGATTAAAGTACCGTAAGTAGATAGTCAAATAGAAGTAACATGGCCGTACACATTTTTTAAGAAATAAAAAAAATTAAAACATAAATTTATATTCTTTTAATACCTCAAGTCTATTCTCCCAATCTTCACCATACATGTTACTTAAAACAGGACCAGCTTTTACCACAAACTGAGGCAACTCTTTAAAGAAATCCACAATACTGCAGAACATAAAAAAAATTCGCTATCGTTAAAGCAGGTATCGATCAAAAAAATTAGCCTTATATACACAAAATTAACAGCATCATACTTAAGCTTTGTAGCTCTCAATATGTGGCATAATGTAAAGCCACTTTCGTCAGACTCTTGTTGCATATTTTCTACAATCTTTTCACTTAGCCGCTTCAGCGAATATAAGACAAATGAAAACCAAAATCGTTCTGCTTCTTCCAGCTAATCCAAAGTAAATGCAACAAAGTTAGTTCATCTAAAAGCAACTCTCTCTAATAATTTTCATATAAAAAGAAGTTAAAAAAAAATCTACCGTCCCACTCCCAATCGCTGAAACATTTGATGTTAAAAGGTGTTTGGTTTCTTTGAATAGCTTCATAGCTTTCCAGCAAGTTTTCTCATCCAAAGATAACCCATTCTGGAAATCATGAAAATTATAACATTAAAAAAAAATACCAAAAAAAAAAAAAGCAATATTTAAAATAATATTACTGAAAAGAACATATCACTACCTTGCACAAAGTAGTGAATCTAGCTTCAATGGCATCGCCATCCGTGCTATTCGATGTTGTAAACGAGGACTTCACGTCTTCCATATTTAATAATAAACCCTAGCAGTTGATCTCAAAGTTATCAATTTCAGAAAAATTAAGGATTCGATTCCTTCCAACAGTCAATATTAAGCTAACTACTAAAGTACTTAATTATTAAAAAAAATTCAGATTAAATTTTTTTTAAAAAAAAATCTACCAATAAATAACAGCAACTTAAAATCTCCGCCAGAATATAAAAATTTACGCCAAAATTTTCAAAATTTTTAGCTATTACTATAGAAAGAATTTCATTTTGTACTTCCAGAAATGGTGAATTAATTTTCAAGAATGTCAACCAAACAATTAAAAATGTGTAACAAAAATTAAAACATGATTAAAAGAAAACTTACAAAATTGAGGCTTGAAATTTGGTTCGGATCTCGGATCTACAGATCCAGTGAAGCAGAAACCCTAGCTTCAAATCCTCCCGCAAAACACACCGTTTTTAACGGATCGAGAAGAAGAGAAAACCAGTGAGAAATTAAAAACAAAAACTCTTTTTTTAATAATTTTAGTTAAGAACGAGAAGAACCCTAAAATTTTCCTTTTTTTCTTATTTTTATTTCTCTCTCTTTAACTTTGGGCCTCTTTTTGTGGAAAACCCTAACGATGAAGGATCTTTCCACTTTAGCGCGGGAAAATTAACCAACATAACATCATGATGGACATGCACATGCACCGTAACATTCATGATTAGCCAGTTAGATTTTGACGCGTCATGCTTTGGCCTTGGGCTTTTACCGCCAAAATTGTTTAACGTCTCAACGTGACGAAGATTCCTTCTTGAGAAAGTTGGGTAAAGGGGTTTGGACTTTCGCCGTTACGGTGCACTTAACGGAGAGTTGGTGAGTTGGGCCGAGCAGGTTGTTCGAGTCTGGGAAATTGGGACTGGGCGGGGTGTCAGGGACGACTCGTGTGGGTGCGGGGGCCCACTGAAAAGCGCTTTTTTATTCTAATGGTGTCGTTTAGTGGCATGAAGTGTGTCGTTTTGTGAGGAGTGGAATTTTATTATGAGTGCATCCTTAGATATTTTCTGTAGGACCACGTTGTCGCTGAATAGACACGTTATTTCATCCACCGCACATGAAAAAAGAAAAATCAAAATACAAAATTAATATGAAAAACTAATATAAATTTATAAATATATCAAAATTTATATATTACAAATAATTTATACGAATATATAATACTTTAAATATGATTATGATATTTAAAAATATACAAACATAATACGAATATATAAATGGTCAAATCCAACAATTTACATTTTATTTTGCATTGCTGTTTCATAAAAGCATTTCGAATTATAGAAAATTAAATTAAACCGAAGCAAACTGTATTATAATATATCTTTTTAAATATTACAAAAACAAAAATGAACAATAAACATTAAATGTAAAATAAATATGATTGTAATATAAAAAAATATTTATATATCATAATTATATTTAAAATGTTATATATTTATATTTTTTTGATATATTAATGATTGATGTAAAGATTTTAACAGGTTGGATATTCTTGCAGTATTTTTATAATTTTTTATATCATCTTATATTTTTATCATATTTTAATTATATTTTTATATCCTACCTATATCAAGATTACTGAATCAACTTGAGATAATTCATGAGGCTCCAAGACCTAAACAACTTTACCATTCGCAAGAAGGCAAAAATCTTTTCACTCTTGTACATACGTGAAAAACTGTATCTTTTATAAACGTCGAATGCATTTATACTCCCTTCACTTCATCCTATTTTATTTTTTATTAATATTTTTAATTTAATATTATAAAAAATGTTATAATTTATTTATGAATATAATTTTAATATTATATATATAGCTATATAAATATAGAATATTAGTATGTATATATACATATATGATTACATAAAAAATATATAAAATATTTTAAAGAATAAAATAATAATTGCCAAAGAAAAATGAAATAAAAAAATTATATTTTTATATATCATAATCATATTTAAAACATTACATATTTAATATAAATTTTAATACGTTAATAATTTATGTAATTTAATTTTTTATATCGTACTTTAAAGAAAATTTTACGTCATATAATTTTATCATATCCCAAATTCCCATGTGTACGTAGAAGTGTTAGCAACTTGGAAACTTCAAAATCTCTTCTTTGCAAACCCTATATGCAACATCTAGGCAACATAAGTTCAAACTGGGGGCTAAGTTCTCAGTCAAATGTTAGTGTTTTTTTTTTTTTTTAGTTTCCAACACTTGAAACATAAAAATTCAACACCTATTGCTAAGAATCCTTAATCAACAAAATCTAGTATGCAAAAACTCTTTCTTCATACCTTGAAAAGTGTTTGAATCTTCATCCTACATGATCAGATTCGGCCTCTGGATCCGTCTCCCCATCTATCATCCCGGCCTCTACTTCGGCATCTGCTTCTAATTGTCCGGCTTCTTGACCAACATCAGTATCGGGGCTTTGCTTTTGATGTTCATCAGGTGTCGGAGTGCCACCTTGGGAATTATTTCCGGTTGCGGCAGAGACATCCGTATCCATCACTGCTGCTGCAGACGCCTCTGCATCAGCTCTGAGTCCCTCTCCCTCAATCTCACTTGCAGGTGTTGCAATCTGGACGAGAGCGAAACATAGGAAAAGATTAGAGACCCGAAAGAAGAAGAAAATATGAAAAAAAAAAATACTCCTTTTCGGCTCAGAGTGCCATAAAATTAGTGTTTCTAAACCCACTTCTGTAACATTGTATTGTACGTTAAGCCTCTACTGGCCCTCTATGAATCAAGTATTGACATAATACCGTCACCAAGCAGACATTTAATAGAAAATTTTGGCACTGAATCATCGCAATAAACATAACCCAAAGAAAGAAAATAAGATCGAAAGCCATCTTTTACATTACAACCATCTGGCCCGATACAGTTTTCTCTAGAACTACCGAGTTGTCAAACACTGCTGATTCCGGAGACGAAAAAATATATTGAAAGATGAAAGTTCCCAGAGAGATACCTGACTTTCTTCAACCTGATGCGAAGAACTCTTCGTCTCCTCCTTTTTAGCACGTTTAGACCTGTCACTAGGTTTGCCTTGGAACTTGGATCGCACTTCGGTGGGGAGAAGTTCCAATGGAACTACTCCTTCGACACCATGTTCTGTAAACTGCAATCACCACCATGTAAATTTCATTCGGATTTGTGATTTAACCACAGTTATACGTAAAAACCAGTCATATATAACATACTTTAGAAAACCCTTCTAAGTCTTGCCGAGCAGAAAAACGAAGGCCCTTCCAGCAATAAACCTGCATAAAAAAAATTGAAAAGAATTTCAACATCCATTAATATACTCGTATTTTTTATAGAAAATGAATCAATATAACCATCTCATTGTTACAATGGTTATAATAGTTGGTCTCATTTTGATATCTAAATACATAACATTTGAAAGTCTTAGCAGCTTTTATTCAAAGAAAAAAGGAGAATCTTGTTACGTTTCTTGATACTGATAGTAAAATCGTATGCATGTAGGATAAGTGCATTTATGCATCTCGTGAATAATTTTATGCCCCGTTGATTCAATCCAATTACAATATGACAGACAATGCACAGTTCACGTAAAATGCCCAGAGAGACACAGACGCTCTTGAATTCATTTAAGTTCATAATGACGGTTTTTCCAAGGTTAAATAACTTTTTTAAGCATACCATACTAAACTCAGCATCATTAATAATTACCGATGCAACACGCACAACACTTATGCTTGCATGCATGTATGTTACAAGCCTATGTCAGGAATGTGTGAGTGTTATGGGGTACATTTACTTTTCTTTTTTTTTTTTTTTTTTCTAAGTTTCAGAAAGTCCTTGGATGGTTATATCTCTATGGCCATGTCCAAAATGTATCAGATACGGGTATTTCAGGAATCAGAGCAACATAGTGGGTGTGGATATGGGTCTGAACGTGCATTGAGTCCAGAGAACTAAAACTCACCCTGTTATTTTTGTGGTGATATTCGGCTTCTATTCCTGCAGATTCATCCATCTGTAATTTCAAAAAAGAGATGAAATTTTTCTAAAAGCTGACATGCTGACTGACTCATAATCTCGTACAGTGAAAGAACTACAGTTAAAACAAATTATCAGTATCAACTTTAAAGAACTAGATAAGGGAGCTTACATCTTCAGCCAGGGGTTTCCAGTAATCTAAGATGGAAGGAGTTCGAACACGTTGGGGATCAGTCAAAGCATCCTGGACAAGCCGAAATATACTTTAGTATTTTACAGATTCAGAAGGATATTATGCTTTTCCATATATTTAAAAGACCAGACATCCATTCCCATGTCCATGGGATATATGTCAAACACGGGTACTTGAAGGAAAATAAAAATTCATAGCAACATAGGAGTCAACCATGGATCTAAGTTCAGTAAACAACATCACTAATAAGATTGTAGAATATATGGTTAATATTGTTTTATTAAAAAGTAGGGGCATAACAGTTTGTTCCACTCTGACTGTCTATAAAAATTATAAAAGATTAAGTTGATAAGTACTCACTGGATTCTGATCTGCCCACTTCCACAACTGAGAGAGTTCTTTATTTCCCAATCTCCACCTTGGCTTACTGTATGATTGGAGAAGATATATATTTTGTAAGAAAGTGTGGACAGAGACCACAAGCGTAACAAACATTTAAATTATGTAAATAAAATCTAATTACCAAGAACAAGATTAGCACCAAACCTAGCGGGGAATAATGGATGATAGAACATATGAAAAGATGTATTTCTTTACACCCTCCTGGCTTAAAAACTATATAGAAATACATAGAAATTTGAGGAAATTTAAAATAAACATGAAGATTAACTTGCACTTGCATACCGTTTCTTAGCTCCATCATTAACTGTTTTTTTCTCTATTGGTTGCTTTTCAAATGGTTGACAGCCATCACGTTTCCACCAGACCTAAGTGCACAAAGATCCAGAATAAATAACTGAGCTCCCAAACACCCTCAAAATGCCAAGTATATGAGCAAGAAACATAAGAGAACTCAGACTTACCCAATTCTTTTCACGATCCAATATATGCTCAATGCTATGAAGAAACTCTTTCCCCTTCGGAGGAGTCATTTCAAGTAGTTTCTTCACTCGATCTTCACAAGACTTAATTTCTTCTTTCTGGAATATAAGTTTAAGAAAAGCAAATTAGTGATTTTTGTATTCATTTTAACTGCATATGTATATATCAGTCCATGTCTAAATGAATATAAATTTCTAATTTGCAACTACGGTTCAAGTGTCTTAACAAATGTCATTATATGCTGTGAAATTTGGGTGGTAATGATATATTTTCAGACTTCTCTTTGAAGATCGACATGATAATGTTCTATGAACAAGAGGTAACAGCAAAAGAAGATATAACAAAGGTTGAAATGTCACAGAGACAGTTCAGCATGATGGATTACTGGCCAAATTAAGATTTTGAATCCAACATTTATCCAGACAGGCTCAGGAACAAAGCTAGTACTGTGCGAGAATTTATCTTATTTTGAGAAATATTCAGAAACTTAGGACCGCAGGCATCAATAGACTTGATGTTGTGATCTTTTGCACTTAGAACCTAGTGTTACACGTTCAAGATACAGTTGTTTAGTACAGTGATAGCAATTTTGAACTCTACGTTCGTCAAGCATGTGGTAAGATAACAATAGAATTAGTCAGATCACTATGTTCAATCCTCAAACGCATAATGGCGTTCACTTGGGCCATTTTGATAAGATACATATGGGAAAAAGGGGAAAACTTTATATTTTATGGGCTTGGTTATAACTTTTATACACATTTAAGATATTTTAGAATATTTAAGTTACTGTATATTAATTATAACTTTTAATAAGATACATATGGGGAAAAAAAAAGGAATACTTGAACTTTATATATTATGGGTTTGATTATAACTTTAATACACATTTAAGATATGTTAGAACATTTAAGTTCTCTATGGATTCGATATTGTTTTGTTACTAAGTTCATCTCGTTCTCCCTAATTGCTTCTGTATCTTTCTAAATTTCCCCATGATTTTATATCCTATTTCTTCTTACTGCTTGTTCTACATTACTTACTTTTAAGAAACAGATAGATAAAATATCCATATTATATCATTAACAAACAAAATCTTAATTTTCTCACGTTCTCGAAGCTTAAATCTCCTTTTGATTTACTCGAACATTTTTGAGTTGTGAATTTTACAAAAATGAGATGTAAATGCACCATGATCTGAGAGATGCAATCTAGATATTAGACCAATGTGGTGGTTGCAAACTTGGTTTCATCAACACATTTATAACCCTTCAAATTAACCTTATCTAAGAAACCTCAAACTTCACCATCTTTCCGGCCATTTATCAAATTTTAATCCTGTGTTAATAAGAACTCAACAATCCCAAGTAGCAAATAGATGGGATTTCTAGACTCTGTCATCCATGGAATTGCTGACATTAGATACTTCTATACCAGCATATCTAAAAAAATGGAAAAATAATACGTGCATGGATTGGGGATTCAATACTTTCAAGTTTTGGCTAAAACTCTACATCAGAGTTTTGAAGACAGAGTGATTATTAAATTTAGCCATCAGTGTCAATCTATGTTGCTCCTACCCTTCATTTTTCTTGAAGTACCCATGTCTGACACTAATGTCTGACACATTTTCAGATATGGGTATGGGAATATGATCCTCCAAGAACCTTCTACATACACGGAAAAGCTTAGAAAATGGAACATACTGGTATCCAACACTCAAACCCAAGTCCGAGTAACATAGGTTTCAATGTATTTTCTGTACTTAGAATCAACTAATTAACTATAGTAACAGCAACAAATTAACTAAAGTAACAGAATTATTTTAACATCTGTTGTCTATTTACTCTTTTTTATAATAATTAACGAGCTTAATAATTAAAAGAAATTTACTAAACATGATTGAATTAAGAAAAAGAAAAGCTAAGGGGCATTAGCAGATTGCCTAAAGCACAATAAAATAAATAAAGAAATTACTAACCACGCTTTCAGATAAATCTTTATCATTCTTTCCTGGGGCCTGGCAGAAAAGATGGATAATTTAGAGATAACGATAATGGGAGGAAGAAAAACAACTTATTGAATAAATGAATGATTTCAAATATAGAATTTATTACCTTTAGATAATCAAATAGTATGAGACACTGCAAAAGAATGTGACGCCGAAAACTTGGATCTTTTAACTGGTTGCAATGGGGAAACAGATTAAATAAATATGTTCTCCATAAATAAATTATCTTATCGTCTTGATGTCACTCACCTCTAAGCCCATCAATTTACTGCTTGTAAGATATTTTATGTTGAAAGTGGTTGCCTCCTCCTCCAAATTGTTCTCAGCTCCCTCTTCCTCACTCAAAGGCTGCGCTTCAAATGTATTCAACACAACCTGCACACCTCAAAAAAAAATGACATCTAAGTTAAATCATCAGTTTTCGGTAGCTAACAAAATATATTGACTAAGCAACAAAGTGAAATTAATGAGAAAAAAAAAAAAAAAAAAAAAAAAGAAAAACCTCATTCACAACTAATAAAGGACATACCATCAAACTAGAGGTAAATTTCTGCCACTTGATAGGAGCATTTGAAAGGGAAGCAGGGTTGCAAAAGTATTCCTAAAAAACCAGAAAGGTAAATTCATTAAGAAATTTCAGATTAAGAATGATGAAATCTTTATAATTATGTTTTTATCGAGGATGCAAGTTCGTTGTCCAGTGCAATGGTAGAAACCTTGCTGAGAAGAACAAGGGCAGGAGCTATGGAGCTTCTAAAACAGCTGCTTTATGTAAATTAATTAAAAAAAAAAAAAACCTTCCTGGGACCCCATTTAGAACTGGGATTAATTCCTAAAATGAAACTCAAGGGAAGTACAATGCAGGGATGATGCAGGAATTTAGGTCAAATGGGGGCAAAATTCTCTAAATGAATAGTTACTTGTTATTATAAATTTTTTTTCACATTTCTTATACAATAATGAAAGGCTAAAATAAGCTATAGTTCACTCCAAAAAAACCTTATATGCTCAAAATTTAAAAGGGCAAAACCATTATTCTCATCAAAATTTTTATTTTGTAGGGGCAGAACTGTCATTTCCATGAAAACTGTCAATTTTGTAGGAGCAAAACTGTCATTTTCATTAAAATTTTCAATGTTGTGGGGGCAAAACTATTATTTTCGTCAAAAACTTTAAATTTGTGGGGAGGGGGGCAACATTAGTATTTTTACTAAAATTTTGAAATTTTCTATATACTTTAATAGCTTTTATAAATTCAGTGGGGAAAATTGCTCTCACAAGGCCCTGTGTAGATCCGTCCCTGGTACCACATACAGAAAGTCAAACTAAAACTCCTCGCTTGTGTTAAAAGTACGGGAATTGCACCTATACCAGGCACCTTATGCTACCTATATCTCCTACATCACCCACAGCAACAGCTCTGAAAATAATTTAATTTATATCAACTTAAAAATAAGCTTATGCCTCTTCTGAACAATAAAGATTCTAAGAGACCCGGAAAAGTGAATACCCACTACCAAAAGTTCAAATTGGCATAACTAACCTGTAAACTCCAGAAGGTTTTATAAAAGTTGAAATCAACAGAAATGCCTGAAAAAATATATATTATATATAAATTAAAGTTTGTGCTGACACTGACAGGCAAAACATACAAACATTTCACAAGTAAATGTAATCCCATAGCTAATTAGAAAGCACCTTCAGGTGGGTCTTTCTCATATTTTGTCTCATTTGAAGTGTTAAAAACTCCCTTTATATTCACAGCTGCAAGCATTATTTGAAGTCATAAAGTAAGTCAAACAAATAACAATTGAAGAGCAGACTGAGGCTGAATAGAATTATCTACCTGAACGTTCAGATAATGGAAAGAAATGAGCCAGAAACATTAGGATTCGCCCACAAAATACCACATCATTCGCCTATAAAGTTCATAATCATTGCCACTGAATTAGAGAAACAGATAAACTTCTAATTTCAGGATTGGTGTATCCATATCAAAGTAAATGCTGGATAAGCATTGCCACTTATTACATCAATAATTAGCACTACAAACTTATTTTCATGAATTACACAGAAAAATATAAAATTGACATAACTAATGTAATAACCTATCACAATAAATTTTCGAATTAACCTTATAAATCTATATAAAATGTAATTCAACACCATATCCTGACAACTGCTAAGATGGATTGCTTATGCATACTTCTAGAATTCTCAGACATCTAGAAACAAAGAGATCAACGTTATTCAGACCTCATATCAGAGATATACAACCATACAACATAAAAAATAAAAGGTATCAAGCTGTTCTTTTTTCGCCATGTATGTTTAAACTTGACCTGAAAAATGGAAGACTACAGAAAACAAGATCATCTTCCAGACAATCTAACACCAAAGAGATAACAACAAGATTGGTCGAACCAATGCAAATATTGATCCTGGCTGGGCTGGATATTTATACAAGTCTGCAAATATATCCTATAATAGATAGGGACTTCATGCATGATGGTGCTTTCAGTTTATTAGGTAATAAGAATTAGATAAATCTGCCTACAAGGAATCAGCGAGCAAATATTACCTAATACCACAAGATCTAAATAGTAGCTAATTCGAATTGAAAACAGAATCTGAAAATGGATGCTGCTTTCCTTCAAAGAAATGGATGGGAAACAAGTTCTCCAAGTTCTAGTGTAGAAAGTGCGGAACTAGTAAGTCAGAGGCCAGACATATAGGTATGAGAGCAATGATGATTAAGGAAGTTTTTGTGACTACTAAAAATTGCTTTTTCAAAAGCAAGCATGCAGGAAGAAGGAAATTATTAAGCAGATAAGTACCTTGGACAGTCGGCGAAGAAGTTGATTGCATGTCCTCAACATGACAAGTTTTCCACGAGCAAAAAGCTCTTGCTGTATAAAATGCAGCCATCAAGTTCTTGAATCAATATTGACCATGGCATAATACAGACACCACTCATTAGGGAGGGTAGTGAAGCCATAAAGGAATGCAAATTCCCCGATTTTTAATTTACAATCTGTATACAGCACAAAAACCTGAATTGATCTTAAGAACGCACCTTCCCCAGGATGTCTTGCTTACTCTCTATATAACGGAAAATGTCCTTGCAATTTCTCATTGTAGACATTTCAGTCAAGTCCTCTAGAAGTTGGAATATCATACCACCTTCAACATGTTCTTTCTCACAAAGATAAAGCACGACATCTAAACAAATGAAATAGGTAGAGTGAGTATCTAAGTAAAGTCTTAATCAAGCAATCACTAGTTTATCATCAGCATATCAATTCAAAAGCAAGCTTTCTATCTACTACTAATGTGGAGCTAAGTTGAGATGAAAATGCCCATCGCTCAAACAATAGAACAAATTAGAAATAATGAGGGATGGAGAGGGAACTGGAGTTAAATGTATCTACAAACTGCCTTTTTTTTTTCTTTTTTTTTCAATCCTAAACTATTCAAAAAATAGCATCCAACCAAGATATCATGGAAACAGGAAGGAACTAAAAATGCATTCCAAATATACTCACTGCCAGTATCCGGTCAAGTTAAGCTAAAAAGTCCTTTATATGGTCTTTGTTCGCTTAGATTAGGCCTTATTTCTAATTCTAGTGACTTCAAAAAAAAAAAAAAAAATCCTAATCCCACCCTATTACTGGAGTTTCTATGCGTAGATATGTTTCTTTGTAATTTCTGATATATTAAAGATGATTTGTAACAGAACTTGAGTCTATTTAGAATCTCAGAGAACTTTAGGATGTGTGATCCATTATTCTTTTCTTTCTCGCTGTTCTAGAATCTTCCATTACATAACCTGAGGTCTGAGTTAATGTTCACAAATCACTGCATAGAAACAGGAAACTTATATCTTCCTCTTCTCTCAAAGCCTAAATTGAAACCTATGTTTTGCATCCTTTATACCCTAAACTGTTCGAAGTTGAGGAGGCAAAATTCCTACAACCTTAGAAAGCACCATACCACAGAATACTTCATCTTAAAAATTCAGTTAACGAAACTTACCAACTCCAGCCAATGTTTCAATCTCAAAACCTAAACCCTGGTTCCACAGTCTACTAAATTTATTGGCCTAAAACCCTACTTTCCTCGAGCCTAAAAACATCTATATTTATATTTCAATGCATTTATATGTATTCATAGGTTTAGAAGAATTCCCCTGTATGAGTCAAATTGCTTCCACCATCGACACATTAGCAAGCTATCTTCCTGCCTATGTCCCTATGCTTGAATTTCTTTGTAACTTGTAAGTGAATAAATTTTATTTTGTTAAACACTTTTGTAGAAATCACAACTTCCCCAAGGTTCGCTTGAGTTTCTAACAACAAATCCCAGACTAATGGAAATTTGTGAAAGAATAATAATGTAATACACATTGCAATATCAAATGTTATAATAGTGGCTACAAACAACAAATATGAAAACTTTATCTGGAAAATATATTCACAAACCTAGAAGTCGTGGAATTACACCCTGCATTTCACCCTCATCATCAATGGACTTCCCATACAGCATTATCTCCTCGCCTGACTCTACTGCAGATGACTGCATATGAGAAAAAGTAAGAACTTTCAGGTTAGTGAACCAGACTCAAGCTAATTTAGAGGAATGAACTGATAAGGTTATCGAAAGTGAAATTTTATAATCAAATCCACCTTCTTCCACTTGAATTGAGTAAATATTATTGCCAAACTTGTATCCGCTTCCCGTATACTGGAGTTGATTCTAAGTATTGTTATATTATTCTTTTCCTATCTTCCTAACTAAAATGACATAGTCTATAACAAAAAACTAATTTCTCTTAGAATATTTAGCAAGAAGAAATGCCACTAGCGTCTTGCCTGACGTACATTACAAACTTTGAAAATCAAGAAAAGGTAGGTCACCCATCATTTTATACATTTTAGTGTTCAAATGGAAAGAAACAGAGATGCATGTTTTCTAGTTGTAGCTAAAGATTTGCATCACTTAGAAAGACAACATATCTACTGCCAATATTTATATTTAGAAGTAACATAATTCATGTTCAGGTAGCTATAGCACACAACCTATAACGACAGCTCCAATGCCATGCAATAGTTACAAGTTTTAAGTTTCCGAAGAAGCTATGGAATCAAAGATTATACTTCCCAAAGCACTTTATGCTATTACTGGGAAAAGAGAGAAAATGAACGAAAGATTGGGCATGTAAAAATGTTAAAAGAAAAGATAACAAAATAACTTGCTAAGAGTTGCCCAATGTCCAGGATAGCATAATTTAGAATTGTCACAGATAATTAAGAAACTAAAGCCCCATCCATCCATGTGTTCTAATCGTTTAAAGAAGCCATACGGCATCTGCTTAGTTTTCTTCCATATCATATTTTACCAGGAAAAGAAAGTGAACAAAGAGAATACTCAACTCAGAAAGAAAGTTAAAAGAGAATAGCCTATAAATACATGATATGAGCAGCCTGTAAAACAAGATTATATAATGCAGGAATGCTAAAGACCAAGACTATGTACATATAAAAGAAAGACCAAGAAAACTGATCAACTGATGCACTAAATATGATTACATACCACCAATTCCTGAAGCAAGGTCCGAAGCATGTTCTCCAATAATTGATTTTCATCTTGAGCTAACTTCGTTTGTTTCTGTTGGAAAAAAAAAATGCAATTTACCAACTAAGAAATGCCCAATCACCTATGTCCCGAAATTTATGCATGCCAACCACCAAAAAAAAAATAGAGACAAAACAATAACATCATCAGCTATATATGTACTTTATCTGCACCTAAGTCCCAACATGTCATCAAACTCATGCCATCAAGACTCATTCCGAGGTTCACTCGCAAGCACCATTTAGGACTTTACAAAGGAACTCAACACCAAGCCTCTAAAACTCACAGAAGATTAGCTTAAAAACTGAACTTGGTTTTGGCAAACAAGAGAAGATAACAACTTATTATTTATAGATTTTAAATCCGTGAACCATATAGCCATGGGGATCTCTTAAATCAGAAACTTGACAATGAATGTGTCTAATTTTCTTTCCTAATTGATAGCTTTAAATCTCTTCCCACAGGAAGATTCTAACTACCACCTTCAAAACATTTCACCACCACCATCACCATTGCCGCTACAACTCTTCTTTCGTAAATCATTAAGTACGAACGTGAAATATAGTGCAAACCATAAGACATGCCAATATACAGGATATTAAATGCCCTATAGACCCAATAGTAACAATGCACGAACCAGATAATAACAAGGAACCATCATACAACTATACTCGGACTCGGGTATGAGTGTCAGCTTCAAGAAAAATGAAAAGTCGGACCAATATAGTCGTACAGAGGCAATGGTATAAACACAAGTAAAAAAGGGAAAAAAAATCACTAAAAATGAAGGATTTATAAACAATGACTATAATTCACAAAAATACCTGAGGTTTTATAAACTCTTGAACTGTCTTGAGAGCAAAAGCTTCCGGCGGGCCAGGCTGCAATATGGCTTTCCTAAATGCTTCCTAAAAATATTTAAAATAATAATAAAGTTCAGTTGCAAAACTAGAAAATCCAAGCAAAAAAAGTAAACAAATTATTGAAAAAAAAAAACTCATGAAATTAGGGTTACACTTACCATCATGAAGAAGACTCGGTAACAAATTCCGCTTTTCTTAACAAGAATAATCTGGAAATCTGAACATCAAATGTTTGAAATAAACTAAGTATTATAATAGAAAAAGGTACACAAGAATTACAATATACTGTGGATTTTTGTTAAGGAAAATTTTAAGCCACTGGTTAATGCCGGTGGAGGTGGTCGGGGATCGGGGACTGGCGTATTGAATTTTGATAGTGGCCACTATGCTAGTGCAAATGGAGATTGTGGGTAGACATGTCCAGGCCGGAGGCCGTATCGGGTCCGGCCTTGGCCTCATTGAAGTTTGAATTGGGCTGCGCCAGTGGCCTTTTTACTATTTAAAAATAATATAATATTAAAAAATTATTTTTATAATTAATTATTAATAAATTTTTTTATTATTAAATATTAATTTAGATGAATTCAATTTAAATTAATAAACTCTTTATTTAAAACCTGACTCTAAGTTGGCCTTTTAACAAGTTTAATTTTGGGCTCGAAAAATGTTGATCTTTTGTTAAAAGTTACTTGCAAAATGGCTTGTGCAAACAAATTATATTCGAAATTATTATTGATAATAATATTTATGGGATAAATTATGAGAAATTGTATATTTATTATCATTGAAGTTAAATAATATTTGAAATTATTATAGATAATAATATTTATGAGATTAATTCTTAGAAATTATATATTTATTATAATTATTTTTTTAATTTCATGAATAAATTAAATTTTTTTTTAAGAAATAACTTTAAAATAAATGAATTTCATAGTCAATGCATCAAAAATAATTCGTTCAATAAAAACAAATTTTATTGAATTTCTTTTTAATGTAATGATGGACTTCCTTGCCTGAAGTGGTTGGATTGTAAGAAAATAATGAAATTTAATATTTGCAGCTATTCTTATTAAAAACAAAGTATTTGAAAGAAAAATTATTGGATATCAATAAATATGATTATGTGTATATACGGTGCATAAATATGATGCACGATTGATATCCGAGGTGAATGAGAAATTTAGATTTTCAAAATCTAAATTTAAATTTTAAATTTTAAAATTTGAAAAAATATTTTATCTTTTTAATCTTATCAGATTATATTTTAACACATATAAATATGTGTAAAATTGGAGACGAAAAAACACACCAAAACTATCTTCCTTTCCTCTATCTCTTTTTATTTCTCTAGTCATCTGAGAGAGAATTTCATTACCTTTGGTTCATAGTATTGCGCTTGTAAGTGTTAACAATTGCAACGTGATTGAGGAGGCCTGGTAGACATGTTGCAAATACTGTCAAGCACATTGGTGGCAGGCAATAAATGTCTTAAGGTCAGAGGTTCAACCTCGACTCGAACAAGTAACGTATGACATTTCGGACTTTTGGTAAAACATATATTTGTTTCATGATTTTTTGATTAGATTATTTAATTTATCTCAATATCGGTTTAACTGTTTGTTTATTATGCAGTAGCTCGAAGCTAACAATCTTAAGACATTTATTGGTATATTTTAATATACTATTTGTTTTTATCTATTCATCTTGCTATGTTTGGAAATAGTCAATTTTCTATTTGGTAATTCTTTTTGACTTATGTGAGGATACAGTGTTAATTCGCAGTACAATTTAATTGATTGTTAATCACCTGTTTTACAATTTTCTCTGGATTCGATAATACTGCAAATTTTTTCCTAATCACCGTTAATGTTTCAATTTCCGTACTATGAAATCTTTCACTTTGTCTTTCCAATATTTGCTTGTATTTTTCCTTGTCAAAGTTTGGTACAGGGCTGACATAATTTGTTTTTATATTTCCACATCTACCCTACCAGTTTATATACCCCATTAGATTTTTTTTATGCAGCTTGCTTTTGTCATCATTGTTTAATATATATATATATATATATATATATGTATATATACACACACACATATAGACTTTTTGATGCACGTTCTTTATAAGCATATTTATAATATTGTTAATTGTTAATTATTTGTATATATGATTTTTGATACATTATTTGATTAAAAATATAGTTATTAATTTTCATTTTGATTTGGTGATTATCTTCTAATTTACATCTCTTGTATATAATTAGTATTTTTTTAATATTTATGTTCGGATTTACAAATTTTTGGTTTAAAAAAATTGTGAGATTCAACTTGTTTAAAAACAAGTTTGAATAACGAATTAAAAGTTGATCCTATTATCATTAGATAATAAATGGCAGAACCAACTATCGGTAATATGAGTGTGCCTGTAGCGCAATTACCTCTACATGCTACACATAGTAAGAGACTCAAGAAGTTCAACAGTGTGAACTTCAAACGGTGGCATCATGAGATGTTGATTAATTTAATCGTACCGAATCTGACTCAGGTGGAGGACTCGATTCTTAAATAAGGAAAACCAAATAATACCGAGGTGGCCTCGGTGGATGCATGAAAATATTCGGATTTCCTATGCAAGAGTTATATCCTTAATGGACTGGATAACATGTCATACGTGTATAGTCCGATAAAAATAGCGAGAGAGCAATGGGAGTCCTTGGACAAAATTGAGGATGCCAACATGAAGAAATTTGTAGTTGGTCGATTTTTTAAACAGTGGGATGATGGACGCAAAAACTATGATTTGGTTAAGAACCGAGGAGGATATTCTTGATTCAGACAAGAAGGGTGGTATATAAACTACAAATGCCGAGGCATATGTTATCAAACATTTGCAAAAGAGGAAACAAGTGGTTTTCAGTTTTTCCCAAGGCATTAAAAGAATCGGTGTCAATAAATTGAAGGGTACTTGTTGCATATGGAACAAGCCCGGACACTATGCTAAAGATTATTATCAGAACAAAAATAAGAAAGCTCAAGGCAACTTAAATGTTGACAATGAGATTGAGCTTCCCGCTATAGTGACAAAAGTGAATACGATGAAAAACCTGATAACTTGGTGGGTTGATACCGGTGCCACTTGTCACATGTGTTCTGATAGGAAGAATTTTTTCAAGTATAAAAAAACTGCTCATGAAGAGCAATTATTTATGGTAAACTCTTCGGTAAGTAAAATAAAAAACCGTAGGAAGGTGGTGTTCAAGATGACATCCGAAAAGGAACTAACCTTAAATAATGTAGCTCATGTTCCTGAAATTCGTAAGAATTTGGTATCCGGCTCTCTATTGAGCAAGAATGGATTTTGGTTGGTCTTTGAGTCTGATTAATTTGTACTTAAAAGTGGGATGTTTGTAGGTAGAGGTTATCTACATGATGGGCTTTTTAAGCTTAACGTAATGGGTGTTGTAACGAAGAACGATGAGAGAAATAAAATGAGTTCTTCAGCTTATTTGCTTGAGTCTTCTAATCTATGGCATGGTAGATTAGGACATGTGAATTATAAGACCTTGCAAAGGATTAGCAATTTGGGCTTGCTTCCGAAATTCAGATTTATAAAAACTACAAGTGTGAGACTTGTATGGAATCCAAATTTGCTAAGGCTCCTTTCTATTCAATAGAAAAATAGAGTGAACTTCTAGATCTAATTCACACAGATATCTATGACTTAAAGTTCATGCAAACTAGAGGTGGTAAAAAGTATTTCATTACTTTTATAGATGAGTGCACAAGGTATTGTTATGTCTAATTGCTAAGAAGTAAAGGTGAGGCCTTAGAAGCCTTTAAACTCTTTAAAACCAAGGTTGAAATCAACTAAGCAAAAGGATTAAGGAAATAATAAGTGATAGAAGTGGTAAATACGATGCATCATTTAATGAGTTCTGCACAGAACATGGAATTATCCATCAAACCACCGCTCCTTATTCAGCTCAACGATATCGCGGAGCGCAAAAACCATAAGTTGAAAGATATGATGAATGCTTTGTTAATAAGCTCAGGGTTACCACAGAACTTGTGGGGGGGAGGCTATTGTAACAGCCAACTATATATTAAATAAAATACCCCATAAGAAATTAGACAAGACACCGTATGAGTTATGGAAAGGTTGGAGACCTTCTTAAAAATACATGAAAGTGTGGGGGTGTCTTGCCAAGGTAGCGATTCCTCTGCCTAAAAAGGTCAAGATCAGACCTAAGACTGTAGATTGCGTATTCATTGGATATACAAATAACAATACGGCTTATTGTTTTCTTGTGTATAAGTCAGAAATTCCTGAAATTCATGTTATGCCTCATTTTTTGAAGAGGTATTTCCTTATAGGGGAACACAAGAAAATAAGACTACGAAAAGAACACATGAGGACTTAAGTAGTGATCCATACGTGGATGAAGAGGAACAAATAAAACCCCAAAAGAGTAAACGGGCTAAAATACCGATTACTTATGGTCCAGACTTTCTAATGTATTTGTTAGAAAATGAACCTGAAACATTTAAAGAGGCTATGTGATCTCCAGAAGTACATTTTGGAAAGAGGTCATTAATAATAAAATAGAATCCGTCATGTAAAATCATACATGGGAACTGGTGGATCTTCCAAGGACTGAGCAGTCGGTTAATTCGGTCGGTTCGATCAGAAAAAATCAAAAACTGACTTAACCGAATTAGTCGGAGGAACCGACCAAACCGACCGACTTTATAAGATAACCGAACTAACCGAACCGACCAAATTTCGGTTGGTTTAGTCGGTTAATTCGATTAAAATGGTTTAATATGATAATTTATCTAAACTAGCATATAAATAGACTAATATTACCTACAAATGAAACACATATTAAAACAATATATAAGCAATATTAATTATAATTTAAGCTTCAAATTAAAA
>JBBYHK010000013.1:2510990-2521561 GCA_038382065.1 Adansonia grandidieri
TATTATTATTATTATTATTATTATTATTATTTCAAGTAATGATAATTAGGTCTGATAATCGTATAACAAAATAATAAGATAAATTAAAAAATATGGAAGCCATAATAGATAATATCATATCAAAAAAAAAAAATCATAAGTTAAACTAGCAACTAGACCTGCCCTCGGGCCGGACTGTTGACCCAGCCCAATAGGCCCGACATGATTAGACCTAAATATCAGATTTTAAGTTTCAGGTAAACTCGAAGCAAAACAAAATTTTAAAATAAAATAAATTATTTTATTTAAATTTAATTATAAAATATATAAATATTAATATGAAAATAACTTTTTAATATTATGAAAATTGATTTGTGCTTAAATTGGTCAGGCCAAATTCAGCTCTGAGCTTAAATTTTAAAATTTTTTTAGGCCACAGCTGGGCACATAGAACTGAAATAAGAATTTTTAGGCTGGATTGGGCTAAATTCGAGCTTGGGTTTATAATTCAAAAATACGTACAAGTGATTGCATTTAATATAAGATAAAAAAATGATGTAAAATCTATTCAAATTTAAATCTAAACTAGAAAAGACCCAAACACGAATCGACCAAAACCTAAAAAAATTCAAATCTAAAATGATCAAACCCAATCTTGCTCGGACCACCCAACTGCCGCTTATAATTTTGAATGCTATATGAAAGCCCTATAGGAACAAAAACGCTTTAATAAAAGCAAAGATTATGTTTAAAAACGATTAGCGTAACATGCCTTGCAGTTGTCTTTAGTCTTGTAACATATTTAATAACTTGGGATGTTATACTTGATTAAGAGGAAAAAAAAAAAAAAACAGATACTACAAGTACACACAAATTGTTAGAATTATTTGTTTGTTACTTTTAAATCTCTACTTGTTTATTAGAATTTTGTTTCTTCTTTTCGCCTTTTCATAATGATCTTTTGGCCATTTTGCAGAAAGTACAATTTTGTTTAGCAGAGTCGGTCAACATAGCAGGAATAACCATGTTCGCTATAAAAAAATAAAAATAAAAAAATAAGGCTTACATTTGAAGTTAAAAAACTTCCCTATTATTGTATAAAATAATAATCTTAAATTGATTTAATTTTAAAACGTAAATCCAAAATAATTTAAATATAATGATCTTGACTAAAATTTCACAATTTAAACTTAAAATAACTCGAATCTAATAACTTGAACCCAAAAATTCATAAGTCAAACTCAAAAATCTCAAACCTGAAATTACTTAAAGTTGGAATGGCTGGAAACAAGTTCAAGATGAACGAAGAATTCCAATAATTGACTCCAAAAATTCATCAAGACCTTTTTTTAGGTCGTAGACTGGGATAAGATAAGTAAGGGATTACAAATATAGAGATTCAAAATCAACTGCTCGATCTGAATGCTACTTCCAAATCAATTGAACTAAACTCTAAATTTAAAATACATCATTATTTTAGATTGTAACAATCAATACCCTCCTACCATCAAACCGCACTAATCATGCACGGTCCTGATGTTAATCTTATTGTATCTATGATCTCAGCACATTAGAGATGGTGCTGTTTGCAGTTTTATAGGAAATACTAATGGAGGTAGGAAGCGAACTCTTCCAAAACTTTCTTGTAAACGGGTTTCTTGAAATCCACTGCCTGCGCAAAATAAAAAAGAAAAAAAAAATTACCAGACCTTCAAATGGGCAAAATATACAAAGCCAATCTACCTCTAACTGGTACAAAACAGTAAACCTAACAATTTGTGTATATACATGATGTTAATGGATTTTGCCGTATCATAACCATGTTTAAGATATTTTTATATTTATGTAAATTTTGATATGTTAATAATTCGCATTCGTGTAATCGCATTTAATATTGCCAAGTCTACAAGATGGTAGAGTAACGAGTACCCACAAGCTCAACAATTTGCTCTGGTGTCATCCATGACCATTCGCCAAACTCGGGTTTCTCAGACCCATCACCCAAAAGATTGATTTCTTCTTCATTTCCAGTGAATTTAAGGAGAAACCTGTTTGTAATGGTAAATTTAAGAAGTACACGAAGAACAGAAAATCAAAACAAATAGGAAAATTCAAAATTATAATCGATGTTGCGTGACTTTTTATTTTTCTTTAAGTAACCATGTCCAACGCATATCCAAACATGGGTATAGGAATATGATCTTTCAAAGATGCTCCAAATACATGAAAATATTAAAAAAATTGAACATATCCCTGTCTGATTATCTAAATCCGAGTAACACAGATTATAATCGAAAAAACAATACTTGGAGATGTTACATTTGGAACCCATGCTAGCATGCACATATTAACATTGCAGACTGAGCTTGGAAATCTGTTGGTAGATTTTAACTTGATTCTGCTCTCTACCAAAATCCAATTCAAATTAAAATGAAATGACTGCTTTGAGTTCACCGATCAAAAGTTAAGCTGTACAATGTCTGCTTGAGATAGACAAATGGCTCAAGTATTCTTTCTAGTATCCACCAAATCCAATTCAGAGCACAATCAAATGACTCGTCTAAGTACGCTAATCAAAAGTTGAGTTGTGTGATGGTTGCGTAAGACTATGTTGATACCACTCTTCATTTTTCTTGAAGTATCTATATCTGACACATTTTTGACATAGATATGGTGATATGACCCTCCAAGGACTCTCTAAATATATGAAAAACTTTGAAAAAATTAAATATACCCGTATCACACCTCACATCTGAGTCCGAGTAACATGTGTAAGACAGACAAAGTGACACAGATAAATAAATGCATGGCATGCATGTATACATGCTTGCATATATATATATATATATATATATGTCTATGGGTATTGAGGTTTACCGATGCATTGTTGAGAAAGTGTACCATGTATTATTTTTTTTGCCTCATTCTCTACAAACCTAAAACAACCAACTTAAATTTTCATCTTTCTAGACCATATATAGAGTGCAAACTACCTACTTCAAGGCTGATCCAAGCACTCACCACTTTTGAGCTTGACCTTTCCAGTCTGAACCCCATTGACGTTTCAGTTTTTCCCTAACTTCTGGCGGGAAGTCATATGTCAGCCAATAAGGTACCTGCATGGCAGAACCAATAAATGGACACACTCCAGGTAAGATATAAATGAGAAAAGACCAGAATTTCAAAGAAATGGAGAAAGTAAATCTCAATAACATATGCAAAGCAATATATTATAATTTAAACATAAACATGAGTTGGACTTCCTGGTACATGTGCTAAAAGGAGTTGGACATTGAAACACAAGGGAGCAACCACCAACTCAGAAGCCACTAAAACACCTGAACCCTCAATTTTCTTTCAATTGCCTGAATCTCTATACACAAAAAAGTAATAGATACCAATTACTTCGGTCTGTTACAGCATAATACAAGAGTTATCAGCATTTCTTTCTTAGGTCGAAAGCTCCAACTGACATGGTTTAAGTGAATGTGAACCTATCCAAAAACAGGCTGATGGCAGGTTATCTTGCATATAAAACAATTCATACCTCCCCACTGTTTTTGTGTGTGTGTGTGTGTAGCTGTACTCTATTTTATGGTTTTACTATCACCAGGTAAGTCACACCTCAGCCTAGCATCAATGGGTTCCAATTTCCACAGGACTGAGTGTAATGCAAAAATAAGAAAATAGAATGATGATAGAAGCAGCGACTTCTTCCAACAGGTTGATAACTTAAAATAATAATAATAATAATACTAATAATCCATACTCGATGGTTCAAAAGGCTTTGCACCATTTCATTCCAAACAATTAACACTTAAAGCAAAATGCTTTGCTCCATTTCATTCCAAACCAATTAGCACTTAAAGAGACAACTTATCAACTTTAGGGTGTTAGAACATCCAGTATTGCTACACAATCATATACCTGATTAAATGTCAAGATGATCATGAACTTTTGATTATGCATGCACAGAAATTTTCTCATTTTTTCTGAAATAAGTTTTCGAACATCAATTCCGGGAACTAACATTACGTAACCATTGATGCACTAGAGATAAGAACCCACATAGACATTTAGGTTTCAAAGCTTATTAATTAAAAATGTGCGGTTTAATAATAATTGTAAATGAAGTTACACCCCATATCAGACATTCATATTAATATAATAGGGCACAATATTGAAATATCTAAGCTATGAAATCTATGCTGGCCCCAAGAAGCTGTTTGAAATATATGATATTCAATCTATACTAATATATAAACTTTTGATAGAGTTTGGGATCACAAGTCAATTTCTGTAAAAAAGTAACTTATAATAAAAGAACATACACGTGTAAAGGTATATTAGGTTTTTAATTTTCCTTAAAAGCAGTGTTTGAATCAACATCTTTTTAAAGTCAAGTTGGGCCCATTTTTCTGTGATCTAAGAAACTGTATATTCACTTACTCATCTCTTTTATATTTTTCAGAAAATTATAAATTCTTTTAACGTTTATCCAATGAAAAAGTAATTCATTTATTTCACCCACATAGTGGTAAGGGTGTTCAAAGGACTAGTATCTGGAAGACCAAATTCCTTAAATCATTTGTACTTATATTCTTAAATTTTAATTCTTTCCTAGAAGAAAATGCAATGTTAAAGCATTTGTTCCCCCACCCCCTATTGAGTGTTCGATAGCCTCTTCCACGCGATCTGGATAAAGAAAATACAAATGCAGTTCTTAACAAGAAAAAACAAAGGACATCTTAAAACAAACCTCTGCAAGAATTTCAGCCGAGCTAACACCTGTTTCTTCCTTTAATTCTCTGAGGGCTGCAACTTTTGGATCTTCACTGTCATCAATCCCACCCTGTGCATCACTAAATCTCATATAATGCAAATTTGAGTAAAATCTCATATTTGTAAAACAGCTCCTATCACAATAGAAGTTTCAAAGTGTAGATAACTGAAATATAGGTCTTTATTCAAAAGGCACAACTTCTAAAGTAATGCAGCTCCAGACTAAGGGTAGCCGAGAGTGTTACTCAAAAGGATCAAAGATGATGGAGGAGGAAACAGGGCTAATTCAAACAGATTTGAATGATCACATGATAGACAATTAGTCAAAGCCAAGAGGAGAGAGAGCCCAGACAACTAATTTTGATTACAAGAAAGCTATTTTACTCGGACTCAAGGTGAGTATTGGATGTGGATATGTGTTCAACATAGGTATGCTTAATTTTTTTAAAAAAGTTTTTTAATATATTTGGAAGATTATACCCTCATGTCCATATCCAAATATGTATCGGACATGGACACTTCAAGATAAATGAAGAGTCGAAGTAACATAGCAGGAAACACCCCTTAGGAATTACCAAGGCGATGCATTGTACTATAAAATCTCAAAACACTTGCAATGGTTTTCACTTTTCACAACTCAAATATAATGAAAAATAGTCATAGATCTCAAGCACTGTTATGGTTCCTCACACACAGGTTCATTAATGTAAATTAAATAAAATGAAGGCAAATCCCCAACAAAATTTTATTATAAATCTTCCCTTGGAATCCAATCAAAGAAAGTGACTTTTCCCTTACTTTCCAGCAGAATTGGAGGATTGGAAAACTTGAGCTTTTTCAAGGGAAATGGTGGAGTGTTGACAATCCCTCCTTTCCCTCCTAACTCAAAATTTACCCAGACAAAGTGAGAGTTTCCCCTTTCCCTCCCTTCAATCCAATCAATTGTTTTTTTTTTCCTTTAAATTTTATAATAATAACAATAATAAAAAACTGCTGCCATGGATATAATCACAGCCAGTTCTGTTAACTAGGAAAATAGTTAGAAAGAAGAACAACTATGAAGAAACAAAATCAAAGCAAAAAGTAACCTGTGGCATTTGCCAAGCATTGGGAATATCTAGTCTCGATGCAGAAAAAATCTACAAAAAAAAAAGAAGAAGGAAAAATTAGGGAAAAAAAGTCAAATGAATAAATTCATAATACAGTATAAACCCCACCCCAAAAAACCTTAATTGAGAGGCAAAAGTGAAGGTAAATAAAGACCCTTTTGGAGGAATTGATGAGACAAATGCCCACATTTCTCCTGTAACCTTGAGGAGGAGCTTCCATGGAGGATGATGACGATGATGACGAACAGCAAGTGCAGGAGAATGGAGTTTGAGGCTTCCGATGGTTGGAAATTGAAGAGGAATAAAACGGGTATTTAGGGATGAAAGGAATGGCGTTGGAAGGGACGAGAAGAGGGGCTCGACGTCGATGGAGAGGGGAATAAAGGTAAAGGGATCGGCATAAAGCCATTTCCCAATTGCTTAAATGTTTTCAACTTCCATTCGACCACTTCACCCACCGATCTTCGTTTTGTCACGTCATCAATATTTATATAATAAAATTTTTTATATAAATTTAATTATAAATTTTCATACAAAAATATTTTTAATCTTATTTTAAACGATGAAATTACCTTTTAGATCAAGCCAATCTTGACTTGTCTCGAACGTAGGTCGGGGGAAAATTTCTCGACCATGCATATGAGCAAATCTAATTAAATATTATTGCATAATATTAAAAAAATTTAATTTTTGTTTGAGTCTTTTTTATTAACAATTCAAGATGTTTGAGATAAAAAATTTAGTGATCATCACGAAGGAGTCGACCTACTCCATAAGGACTAAGCATTTTCGAGACTTATTTGGTCATGTTTAAATGATCGCTTATATGTACGATTGAAAAATTACCATTTCTAGGATCATAGAGAACAAGTCTTGGATAAAAAAGTTGAGTATTGAACGGAGAAATAAATTTTTATGTACCTTTTTGTGGAAATTTTAAAATTTATTTTTGGATATGATATCATCAGCAAATTCCCTATTTTAAAAAAATTTTTCAAACTTTTTTTGTAAAATTTTATGATTCAACTGTCGTATATTTTTATCGACATCCGTAGAGTATTTAGGTCGATACTCACAATGAAAAATCTAAAATTTTCTAAAATAAGTCCGTGATTGCATTTTATTCTAGAAGGTGTCAAATTGTTAAATTTATTAATTAATTTTGAATTTTTTGTAGTACAACAAGTTCCCACTCGTGAAATTTTTTGGGTAAAGATGGTCTCGGATTCTGATTTTTTATTTCTATCCAGTAATACTTTGAGCAATGTGCTAAAATCATCTCATTCTTCTAAGTGTCAATTTATTTTTGGAATTATCTTGTTTCCAAAATACGAAATTTTTTTCTATAAAATCTTTTTTCTCGAGTTTAGGATTTTTAACTTTTTCAAGTACTTTCAATAAATTAATACAAATTTAGTTTCTGAAACTCTAATTCATTTTATGAATTTTTCATTTTTGTACAAATATGGATTTTTTTCGTAAAGATTTTTCTCATAAATTTTTACGAGTTCGAAAATTTATAACCACTCTTTTCCACACACAAAAATTCTTTAATTTAGTTAGGAAAATTCTTTTTTAAAGTTCAACGCTGAAGATTTTTTTCAAATATCTTAGCAAGATTAAAACATGAAATTTCCCATTCCATGAATTTTCCTACTAAAAAATAAAATATAATAATAAGAAACTTCCAAGCGTAAAATTTCATTTCTTTTTATTCAATAATTTTCTTATTTATTTTGTTTTCCCATAATATGAAAGTTCTCATCTAGTATATCAAATTTCCTCTTAAGCTCCATATTTTAGAAAATTTTTTATTTTTTGGATATTTTTCTTTCAAATTTTCGTAAAGGATCTTTTTAATTATTTTCCTTTACTTGAAATTTTTTTATGAAAATTTTTATTTGAATTCTCACTTAGGGAATTTTTTTCATTTTATTTTTTATGGGCCAAGGGAGTTTTTATTTAGGGCTTTAAAGCCCATGAATTTTCAAACAAACCTATCAAGCCCATTTGGAATTTCCAATAAACTCAATAAACCTATTTGAATATTCTAAAAAGCTCAATAGACCCATTTGGATATTCCAACATGCCCACCAAATTTAGTTTGATTTTCTAACAGAGTCCATTAATAATTTTCTTTTCTTTGATAAATTCTTTTTATGCATTCACATTATTTCTTTTGGTTCAAAAATTTTCCTATGGATCTTTAATTCGAATTCTCACTTGATTAAATTTTTCATTGAATTTATCTTGTGAAGTTTAATTTTATTTCCTCAGCACTTGAATTTTTATTTGTTATGATTTAATCCTTTCATTCTTTGCATGGAATTTTCAATTAAGGTTTTTGCATTTTGATTTTATTTATTTCATCACATCCAAGATATTATGCATGCAAATTAATGATTTAATTTTTTATTCATTTTATTTTTATAATTTATTAATTTAGTTACATGGAAATTAATGTAGTTAGAATTGAAATTTTCTTTTAATCAATTTGGTTCCATTTTAACCATGCCATAAAGTTAGGCAAAGAATCATCATGAAGCTAGATAGCTAGCTTACAAGTTATATAACATAAGCATGGGATATTATGACAAAAAGTAAGAAAATCATGGAAAAAAATTTAATTTTTCCCTACCTACCAAGCAACCAAAAACTAGCCATAAATTAAAAAAAAAAAAAAAACTTGAATTTCGGCAAAGGGAGGAAGTTCCCTCCCTTAGCCGAATCCTCCCTTTATTTATAGGGGAGGATATTTTCATTTGCTTTTTTAATAATTCTTAGCAAAAAAAAAGTTTTCACTTAGTTTTCAAGCTTTTTCTCATATATTTCAAGTTTTAAAGGTAGTTCACATAGAAATTTGTCTTCCATGTGCCAATCTTCTTCATTTCATTCCATTTCCTTTTCTTTGGTGAGCTTGATGATAACTTGTGCTTATGGATTATTAATCCATGTTTAAAGGCCAAGTGTGAAAGCCATGATCCATTTGCCAGATTATTTGTTCATGTTTTCTTTAATAAAGACTTAGTTGTGATTAGATATATGTTTTTATGGAAATGATGTTACCATAGCATGTAAACATGTATATATTATTTTTATGCTATTTTCCATGGTATTTTCATATAAATTTTTCATAAAGATGCCATATGTTCATTTTCCATGATTTCATGCATATTGATGGCGATTTAAGTTTTCTAGTGTCTAAGATATATGTTTATTTTGCCACGAGTGATTGGGATGATGAAACAAAATATATCTTCGTTATTCTTAAAAAGGTTGAATATGGTAAAGGCCTTGAGATAATTTTCTATTTTTATTTTTGCACCCTTGGATGTTGTTTTGAAATGTTTGGAAGTTGTAGGGTCCTAAAATAATTTTTCTAAAATTCTTAAGGCTTTGGATAGGTGTTTCTAAGCCTTGGCTGAACCTAATAAGGGTTGTTTAGTAAAGTTTTGATCTTTTTTAGGTCATTTTATAATTTTAAGAAATTTAGAGGCTTTATTGCAAAAATTAAAAAATTATTCCAAGGCCATCTATATTTGGTTGAATGCATTATGGGACCTTTAGGAGTGTTTGTCATGCATTTAAAACATGATTAAGTGCATTTCATGCATTTTTTGTCTTTTAGGGGCCATTTCATTTTTTTTAGAGAGTTTAAGGCTTGAGTTGCAAAATTAAAAATATTTTAAGGCCAAAAGTGCTTGGTTGAATGGTCCTAGGAATATTAGATAATATTTTCATGTGGTTTTTGATGTGTTTTGATGTTTTTTTTTTGTAATTTTAGTCATTTGGGGATTAAATTGAAAAATTGGAAGAGTTTGGAGTCCATTTAGCATAGTTTTACATTTTATGATTAATTAGTTCATTTCTCAAACTAAATTATCCATTTAGCGTATTTAGAATATTTTGAGAACATTTCTAATATTTTTAAGCCATTTGGGGTCAACGTTTAATTTTATAAACTTTACAGGCCTATTAGCAATTTTTGTTATTTAGGTAACATTTGTCTGATAAATTACATATTTAGGATATAATTGTCATTCCATGATATTTTAAAGCCCTTAAAGAACTGAGATAATTTCACATTAAAGGTATACCTTAGGAACATTTTACTAATTTACCATAAAACCTAGTTTTTAACGTTCACTGGGATACTTTTATGTTAAAGGTTCACTTTAGAGATAGGTTGATCATTTCATGATTATTTCGTGTTCTTTAGGGTACCAAGATAATTTCATGTTGATCGTAAACCTTATGGACATTTTGGTTATATACCTTAGAATCAAGTCCTTGAGGGTCACCAGGATTCTTTCATGACCAAGGTATAGTTTAGGGGACATTTTGGTGTCTTTGACCAAGTCCCAGTCTTAGGACAAGTTTCATCATTTTCTAATAAAATTGGTGTTTTTTTTTTCAAAAATTACGGTAATATCTCCGAGTTAAAGTAGAGTGTGAAATGTCTCATACCATATAAGAGGGTTTTATAGATTATTCTAATAACAAGATATCCTTTTTAAAACGAGTAAAATCAAGATTTTTTTTGAATTTCCTAAAATGAAACTTTGTGTTTTTTCGATTTCATTCGGTCGGGTACAAATAACTTTTTATTTTGAAAATATTTAAAAATATGATTTTCTCAAAT
This sequence comes from Adansonia grandidieri, assembly GCA_038382065.1. Classification (NCBI taxonomy): domain Eukaryota; kingdom Viridiplantae; phylum Streptophyta; class Magnoliopsida; order Malvales; family Malvaceae; genus Adansonia; species Adansonia grandidieri. Next base: position 2,521,503 of record JBBYHK010000013.1, read on the forward strand.
GGAACAATAAATTTATTTTAGGGAGTTTTATTTGGAATATAAGAATTTTAATTAAACAT
>JBBYHK010000013.1:2534432-2560781 GCA_038382065.1 Adansonia grandidieri
AATTTTACTACTAACATACACAAACTCTCAATATTTAATGAGTTTAACTAATAAAATTAAAGAAAATATGATAAATGAATGATACACTTATTAACAAAGTTTTTCAAAGCTCATGATATGATTTACTTTTTGATAAATTAATATTTTATGATATATAGACCTATTCAAGGTCAGGCTACCCACTCGGTCCAACTGGGTCTGGCCCAGCTTATCATATTTTTATATCAGACTAGCCTGATATTTTATTTAAATTTAATTATAGTATATATAATATTTATAAAAACTATTATTTAATGTGATAAACAGTAATTCTAGCTTAAATAGACATGTCTGGGCACATTAAATAAGGGCCTGAGATTGGGATTTTAAAAAAATTTGGATCCAGCCCAACCCATGAGCTAGTTTAGTCATATTTAAAATATAAATTACGTTTTTAATATTTAATTAAATTATTAAAAGAATATTAAAATAAAAATTCATTATTAAAGTTTTTTATTTGTAAAAAATTATTTAATTATAATTTCTTCATATTTATTTTTAATATTAAATTTGGGTTCGGGTTCAGGTCAGGCTTGAGTTCAGGTTTTTTCAGATTTGGGTCATTTCAGGTTCTGGCTATTTGGGGTTTAGGCCATTCGGGTTCGAGTTTTTTTGGGTTCGGGGTATTGACTTTTTAGTCGAATCGAGTTCGGGCTCGGGTTTTTTCGGGTGCATTTTCGGGTTCGGATTCATTTTGCCACCTCTAGGTATATGTTAAGTCGTCATTTAGATAGCATTTCAGCTTGCTTTGGTCATATATGATTTTTTATAGGGGACTATAGGTGATGACATTTGCTTGTCAACACCCATTTATTGAGAAGGGTTAGCCATAGAACATGACAGCATACCCTAAAATAATCATGCAATAAAATAACAAATACGAGCAATAATGTTCATCTATCATTGCCCATGTAACCATGGTGCATGAAGTAAAGGTAAGAAGCATTTCCCCAAGTAACCCTATTACTTACGTTATTCTACTAGCGATCTGGTATGGTTTGACATTGTTTGGCTCATAAGGTTTACTATATGGGTTTAAGTTGACGCTTAAATCGATATCCAAATCGTTCCTCCATCTAGTAAAGACAACCAAGGCACCCCGATCCTAGGCCTATCGCGGCTTTGGTGGAATGGGTTTGATCAGGTGGATGCATTTCCCTATGTAAATACAGAGAGGTATTCATAAGAGACATAGGTAATTTACACCCTTAAAAGTCTTGCCATGCCTATGTGGAGGGTTACTCATAAAGGTGAATAACTCACTTCCTCCTAATAATTGGGACCATAACCTCACCATAGTGTTTGGTGGGAATCTAATTCACATGCAAGGGCACAATGTGTGTTGAGGAAACAATCAAACTTTTTATTTACTCCCATAATACTATACTTATTTTAGTCTTCGGAAACAGAGTAGTCCCTAACAATCACAAAACAAAGCCACAAAAAGTAAAAGGTTAGAAAATAAAAGTGAAAGGGAATTTTATCTAAATAATAATGGAAACCCAAAAACCAAGGGTCATGTAAGACAAGCTAGTCATAGGCTTAACTTTCTAAGTTTGCCCCAGCGGAGTCACCAAACTATCGCCACGTACACCTTTTTTCTTTTTCTCTCTAAATGATTTGAAGTAAGTGCACGTGACTTAAATGATATATGGTGCTGTGATTAAGCCTTTTGAGTTATCCTTTGGTCAGGACTTGGATTAGGTGTGATAATGTGAAAGGGGAGAGATTGTCGAACGAACCGCTCATTCAACTAGTCTTGAAAAGTTATCGTAAAGTAACCATAAATTTGGAGACACCGCTGACCATTTCGAGCTAGGCATGATTGGATGCCTATTGAAAACAATATCCCAAGTTACGAAACTCGAAACATTGATTTCTAAGCCTACAAGGTCTAGAGATTTGTTGGTTGGGTTTAGGATTTGGTTAAGCATGGGGAAGGATTAGCAACCCCATTACGCTTGAAATTGGTACCTCCTAACTATACTCGCTTCGGTTTTAGTTTAATCAGTTCCATTTGCTCATTATTTAGATATAATCCCCTTAAATGCATAAACTTTTTTGGAAAATATAATTTGATATCACCTATGTGCCGCGAAAGTTTAAAGAACATAGGGATTTCTTATAAAAATAAATTATGGATTAAATTTTAAAATTTTGAATATTCTGTATTAGGCATTAGAGAGATACCAACACGGAACATTACCTTGTAAAATTTTTTTAAACGAATTTTAAATATGAATGCACAATAGTCACTATAAAAAGGAAACATGTTAGTAAGACAAAAAAAATATAATAATATCATAAACAAACAATCGCAAACAAAAAAAACATAACAAGGATGAACAATTAGAATGTATCTCATAAGTATCTTCGATTATTGAAGAATAACAGGGATTACAATTTAGAGACGGGTTTGGATTCGATGGTAGTTTAAGGGATGAAAAAGATTTTAATCAAAATAATCTGGGGTGAAATTTTTGAATTGTTTGAGGTAAAAGTGGGGTTAGAGTACCTTCTTAGAGAAATAGGGTTGGAGTATCCCTAAAGATAAGTTATGAAAATAATTAGGAATCTCAAATATATCTAGAGAAAATCAAGTTTTTAATGGAAAATGAGGTTGGAGTATCCCCTTATAGTAGTGGGGTTAGGGTATCCCTAAAAATAGAAATCTTTGATAATTTAAGGAAATAATTAGGAATTTCGAACAAATATGAAAGAGAAAATTCAAGTTTTAGTGGGAAAAAATTGGGTTGGAGGGGTTAGAGTATCTCCAAAGATAAAAATTCTTAACTTTTTTTTTTAAAGATTTTTGAAGGAAAAAAAGTGTACTTTTGAAACTAGGGATCAAAAACTTGAATAAAATATATTTTTGTCTTAAGCTTAGATTCAAGCCTAGAGGGCTTGTATTGTAGGGGAGCCAATCGAATGCATTTTGAGATGCTCGAATGTCTCTATAAAGGCATTCTAGAGATTGGGCTAAAAAGAGGGGACAGTATCATGTCGTCTCCCTTCCTAAGTTTATTCCAGGTTCATCCAAAGGCTTTAGGGAAAATGGGGTATCATTGGAAAGGTTACTCAATGAAAACTAATATAAAATTATTTTGAAAGTCCTAAAAAAATCACCTTTCAGGCATAATTAATTTTTAGAGTTAGGCTTATTTCAAATCGATAGCATGTATAAGGGAAAGGGTATAATGGACTTTAAAATATTGCTCCGAGCTCATCTAGAATCGTTAAATCGTAAATAATACCTTTTCGGAGAGGGAATTTTGCAAACTTTTTGAGAAAATATCTAAATAATATAGAAAACTCATCTGTTAGGCCTAAATGGCCCAATATAGAAAAATCATCGTAAATAATACCTTCGAGCATGTAGGTTCTAGGGATTCCAGATAGTAAAGGTTGGAAAAATCATAGCTCCCTCATCCAAAATAATCTGGGGGTAAACAAGACACCTTTGTAAAGGTATTTTGATGCCCTTTAAGGGAAAAATATCAAAACAATTCTAGAAAAATTATTTATGGTTCAAAAATAATTTTTTAAATTTAGACTGTGGTGCTGCCAGAGCAAAAATAGGGGACTATTCAATTTTTTGAATTTCTTGGGGGTCAAATCTGAGTTATGGACATTTAAACATCCATAACACAGGGGAAAAATGACACGGGCATCACAAGTTCATTCCACAATCCTATACTAGTTTAGGGATGACGAAAAAACCCTTAACCATCCACTATAAAGGTGTTAAACTCAAGATCAAGACTTAATATATTTTTTACCAATTAAAAAAGGTATTTTTGTTTGGAAAATAGCATCTTTAAACTCAGTTTGCCATGAATCTAGATTTGAAATGTTTAATTTGTCCCTAAGATTAAAGACCACTTTTATGAAAACATTAAATCTATGTCATTCTCCATCTATTGCAGGTAACATGAACTTAGGGATTTTTTTGAAAATCAGATTCTTAGCAAACAAGCAAGCTTCTTGATAGGGATATCATGAACAAAATACAACATAAATAAAGATAGTAGGAATAACACATGCAAACACAAAGATGATATTTTGACATGGAAAAGATGACAAGAATGCAAGGAGATGACAAATAAGATAATGGAAATGATAACTCCATGAATGGCATCAAAAATCATGCTATGAAAGATGACATGAATATATTTAAGCAAAGCAAAATAGGCTAGAATTTTCCACTTATACTCAATACATGTTAGAAAGAACATTTAAATATGTGCTAAGCATGTGAAAATGAGTGAAACATGATAAAAAATAAATGAAAAGGGGGTTGCTTTGATGACAGAATGAAAGAGAAGATGTTTGACCTGCCAAGCAACATTAAGGCATCAGAAAAACATCAAGGTCCTAAGACTACCACAACCAAGGCAATAATAATGCATGGGAGTCCTAAGATGGTCATGGCAGCTTGGATGGTTGACTAAAATGATGCAAATGCTGGAAATGAAAGTGAGAAAATATACCAAAAGCCTCAAGCTTTAGACTTTTTCTTTGAGCAGTAACTTTGGACTCATTTTCTTTCCCTTTTTTTTTTATATTAATGTGCAAAGAAATGATAAAAAAGAGTTTTTTAGTAGGGTGTTGATGGAAAAACATTTTAAGAGGAAGTACGAGTGGAATAGAGGGTTTTGGAAGGGTTTTTCATGGTGGTTTTGAGAAGTTACGGGAATAGAGAAAGGTTGAAGTGAAAGGCTATGGAGTAGTGTTTTTTTTAGAGTGTTTTGGGTTGAAGGTTGTTGGAGGGTTTTGAGATTACTAGAAAAATGATTCATCTCTCCTTGTTGAGCCAGGATTGGCTGTTTTTTAAATTCAAGGTTCAACCAATGCTTTTTAGAGACAAAGCAAGGGCATTGTAGGATATTCCTTCATGTACTAGGAGATAACTCCTGGTACTATGCCCAGCTGCCATTATTGCCATTGGTTCTGTCATGCAAAACAATGGTGCAGAAAGGCTGTGGCTAGCTGCAACTAGAGAAAATCCAAATGTTATCTCTAATAAGCCATATATTTCATGAAAATGACCCTTTTTATTAGCTATTTAGGCTTTAAAATTTTGTTTAAGTCCAATAACGAGCACATAGCTGAGGCTTAATATGAATTACGGTGATTTTTGGTGTAAGAAATATGTTTGAATCGAATTTTTGAAGGCTGAAAAATAGCTCTAACTAGGCAAAAATGCCTTGGTGTATTGATACAAAACATGTTGTATTGATACATAAGGCAATTTTTACCTATGGGTATCGATACCAAGAGCAAAAAATAATTTCTAACCTCGAGACTTAGAGCCTTGTATCGATACTCCATTGAATTGTGTCGATACTCTTACTTGTGTATCAATACCAATCACAACTTTAGCTGCTACAAAGGCCTATATCAATAGAAAAATGCTAAGTATTGATACCACACCTTATGAATCGATACCAAACATTTTTGTATCGATACTACACACGAAAATTTGAATTTTTGGCATTATGAAAGCTTCATATTAATTTTTATGACCAATATGACTTGCACATAATTTAGGCTCTTTGAATACCTCACCTCGGTCAAAAACAATGGGAAATGACCCATGTTCATTTGAATGACTTTGATGGCACCATAAATAGTAATCTTTGATGCCTTATTTTTACATATTTCTTTAATATGACCTTAAGTTATTTTAGGCCTTCCCAAAAAAAATTTTTTGCTTGGCGTTGTGTCGCCTAATAGTAATTGGCAACATGTCACCCAACAATCATCCCCATTTTTATTTTTTATTTCTTGATTCTATTATCTTTTGATTATGCCCCGAGATGCCAGAAACTAACCCAGACAAAATAAGGTGTCTACACTTTATAAATAGCCTTTTAGTCCAATAATCCTATCATATGTGTAATACCCTCATATGATATTCGTGATCAACTTAAGGTTGAAAGTTTAGTTTACCTACTTTATCACCTTATCTTAAAGTTCCATTATACTCTCTATATGAAAATGTTTGTTCATCACACTGAATAATTTATCATTTGATAAATAAATGACCAAGGCCTCACCCATTTTTACTATCCCGTATAATCCTTTTTATCATAGGAGCTATGATTCCCATCTATAAGTAAAGCTCCCATTGAGTATACGTCATATACGTAATGAACTGATCTAGTAGCTTACTACTTCAAGATGTTTTAGCCTTTGGAACATTAAAGTATATAAGTTATACACATAGAGTTAATTACTTCTTTGATTAAAGTAATTAAACAATGAACATCAAAAGTGAATTAATTTAAGTAAATGGACTTATTAATGGATTAATTGCACTCTGGTTTAGTTCGATATATTACCACCTTTAGGCAACATATCTATGTCTCTTCTTTGGAGTTAACTCACTCTAAATGGCAAAGACAAGCCATCTCCCTCATTGGATTTAGATGACATAATAGTCTAACATGGGTTAATTGCTCACACTAACCCTATAGACTATGGACTATGAATTTAGACTACTTATTTTGAGAATGTCTTCCCACATATAAAGTCCATTATATGTAACATTCTTATTGTATAAACACAAGTAGTCAATTAGCCATATTTGCTCACATTTACTTTAACATGTAAATCTAAATGAGGATCGAATAGCAATGATATAATGAAACCTTAAATATATAAATATGAATAATCAGTTTAAACTATAAAAATACATCAAAAAATATCTTTTACCTTAGGGTTTCCTAATAATGCAATCATTTTGACCTTTTTGGACTACATATACTCCAATCTGAGTCTTAGATGCTTCAATGATATTGGCTAACCATCTTTTTAGTGTTTATGGATTAAACTCTTGAATGTAAACCTGATCAAGAATGGTACTTCGATACACAATAAGGTGGTGTGTCCTCAATCGTCAAGACCATGTCCTTCTTACTGAAAGTGAAGCACGGATATCTTAGATTACAAAATTGCATTATAGCTGGGAGTAACCCCTTGTTTATCCTAACTTTGACTAATAATGCTATATCACCACTTCCAGGTGAACAAATCTTTCTTAGAATCATCCCATTGATCCCATATGGCTCGTGAAATTGACAAGTCATTATGCTAAAACTTAATATTGACTTAGACTGAAAATGGTGAGACATACTCGACTTTCAAATTATCCTCATGTTTCTTTTAAATCCTTTCAGACCAGTCTTTCACGATGGAGTACTTTTCCTCTATCTATACCATATGTTTCCCTATATCGGATGACCTTTAGGATGGACACTATCCTTTTATACCAATAGCCTCTATCGATACCATATGTTTCCCTATATCGGATGACCTTTAGGATGGACACTATCCTTTTTATACCAATAGCCTTCAAATGCACTAATGATGTTACCAAAATGCATGTAAAACAAACAAAGAAAGAAACCAAGATCATGAATTAGTCATATACAATAAAATTCATATATTTTAAATGGTCTCAAAATTTTCATTTTTGGACTTTGCAGCTTTTCAAAATCGAAGGAACAAATTATTTTAGTATTAAGGTATGTACCCTATAATTGGACTTTAAAAAGTAGCCACATCGATACACTATCCTAATTCAGTGCACCAATTCCCTTTAGGACACTTTTCTCAAACCTAACCTATTATGGTGTTTCTAGTGTCACATTAGCCATCAATTTGATAGTGTAATGATACGTTCAAATGTTCTCAACACTAGAGCATTCATGATGTAAAACTCTAAGATTTTAGTTCACCTTAACTCGATTTTATTTTTTAGACATGTTTTAGCCACCAGCTTGATAACCAAACTACAAGTTATAATCACATGTAAATATAAACTCGTATCCATGGGACAATAAATATCCCAAGTGATGAAAGTTCGTTTGACACAATTCAAGATTTTGACTCAAAAAAATTTAAGTGGGAGAAAGTCAAAAGCATTTCCTGATTGTATATAAACTTTGGGTTCCTCTAAACTTTCGATAGGTCAATTGAGTTTGGCTCTTATGACTCCACAAATCATTCTCCTTGCCTAGTAAGGACAATTGAGGCACCTTAAATCTAGGCCTATCATAGGCTTAGTGGAACAGTTTCTATCTGGTGAAAATTTGGCTCATGTTTATACGAATGAATCATAAAAACAAGATCAATAAGCCTCAAAGGCTTTGGCTGACCAAATGGATATTTAATCACATAATTGATTAACAATCCCATATATCCTAAAATAGGTCCTATATCCCTTCCACACGGTACTTGGAAAAGAGTCTAATGCTTATGCTAGTGCAATATGTGTCGAGAAATCTCTAAACTTGGATCTCACTTATTCATCTGAGATATATATAGCAATTATTTTACTTATTTTTATAAGAAAGTGTAGCATTAAATTTTTATTTAATCGCTGCAATAAGGTTAGTGCACATAACAATATCGTAATAATAAATCAATCAAACAATCACAAACATAAATATCTAGGGGAGTGTAATTGAACACTGATTAAAACTAAGAAAAATCAAAACTCAAACAATGTGCGAGTAGTCTAAGGCCTGACTCTGTAAATGTCCTCGGTGGAGTCGCCAAAAAGCTACCTAATATATTGAGATATGGACCTCAATATATCAAAGTAGACAACACTTTGAATCATCATAGTTTGGTTAGACAAATCGCTCTTCTAAACCTCTCGTATCAAAATACGAAAGAGATTAGCTAAGGAGTCACCATCGACTATTTTGGCTAGGTGTGATTAGTCACCTATTAAAACCATTCACTAAATAGTTATGAAACTCTAAAGGAATGATTTTACAGCTTACTTATACCAAAAATCTGTAAAGTTGGCTCGAAAGTTAGTGACACTGTAAGTAAGAACTCGATCTTTCTCATGATGCCCAATACTTGGTACCAACTAATCACACATATCCAAATTTGTTTTTCATTGGTTTCAATCATAATTCCCCTTTTATTTCACCAAAATCAAACAAATATTACTAAAATATGCATCTTGAAACTCTTATCAAGACTAGCTTTGATTTACAAATGATTTAAAGCTAAAATCATTTATAAAGGAACAATTCTATAAAAACATTTGACTCCAAAAATACTAACTAATTGACTCAATTTTCAATACTTTTCATCAATTTTGACTGTATTTAGAAGAAACTGCAAAAAACTATATTTGGATAAATTGAGGGAATCCCAATCATGAAAACAATATTAAAAAAATCAGCTTTATTTAATTCAACTTGGAAGCTTCAATATCGCCACTAGGAACTTTCTATAAGGCACTTCTAAACCTATGGACACACTAAACATAACTTCCAAAATTAATTTCGAGGTGTCCGAATGCCTCGGACTAGTGGACACCAAAGCCAAAAAGAACTGAAATAGGGACATACTTCACCTTTCAAATATTTGAATTTATTTTGGATTATTCCTATCATATAAAATCACCAAACTATATTCTATGACTGCTGATCACTTTATTTCAACCAAAAAATATTCAAAAAAGCCAAAAAAATCATCTTAGTTGTCATGTAAATTTTTTAATTGGATGTTCTGCATCACGTAGGATGTTTGACTAGTTTGCCTTTTGGAATTTCCTCTCGATTCATCTAGAATACCCACCATATAAGCCATACATGCTTAGAAAACTTATTCACTCTACTATTATCTAAAAATATGTGAAAAATACATAAAAATGATTTATCCTTCTTAAATATAGTTTGAAATATTAATCAGGCGCTAAAATATAACCATGCAAACAGCTCAGGTTTTGAGATTTTCATTTATTCATTCGATCTTGAAATCAAATGTTTTAATAGGCTATTATGCAACCCAATCAATAAGGATTATAGGAAAAATACAAAAAAGGAAGTTCGTGAGGCCTATAACTTACTCAAAATATACCATTTTATGCGACTAACATGTTGGATTGCAATAGTAGCGTTGACGCAACATGTGGTCGCAAAACATTTTGTCAAAACTTTAAAACACATTTTTGGACATTCAAATATCCAACAACGAGAACAAATAGGCTCTAAAAATGTCCTATATGAGGAATCAACAAAGACTTCTAAGTGTCAAGACCTAGAACTATGTTTTTTGATATTAGAAATATGCTTTGGAGTCATGCAAATGTCTTTGTTTTTATCACTTTTATTCTTTATTATTTATTCTTAACAAGTGAGAGGCACACCAATGCTACTCACTTTTGTGTTGAAGCCGGCAACCAAGTGACACTAAACAACACAATTTGATTCATCTAAACATCACCTAATGAATCACATTAAGTCTCACCAAGTTTAGACTCAACCAAACATATTTAAATGCTTAGATATTTTTATTTGCTCCCATTCAGATTTAAATCAAGCTCTTTTATTTAATATCCCTAACTTACTCATTTGTGTTGTAATTAACCCACTAATCTTTTGTTTTAAAAGAATGAAGATTCAACATCACTAATTAAACCTTACAATTTCCTTTATGCTTTCTGTAATTTCTTTTCACCCAAATATCCTCATGCTTCACATCTCTCCAAGATTGGCCAAAAAAATCTCTCCAAAATCCCATTTAAATTAAAAAAATTGAAACATAGAAAACTAATATCTTTATGAAGTTGACAAATCAACTCCAAAATCTTTTTACTCAATAGACCAATTGGTAAACCTTAAAATATCAAAATTTCTCAATCAACCCAAAAAGGAAAATGAGAGAAAGAGAAAAGGATTACTTGATAAATCAAGGTGTTCTTGTAATGTTCTAACTTGATGTTGATTAGCGACTTTTGTTGGAAATTAGAAATGGATAATGTTTGTTTTGAGGGCAAAGAAAGGGAAAATGAATTTAGGGATTTCAAATGATAATTTTCGATTAGGATTTAGAAAGGGTTTTAGGTTTTAATTTTTTAATAAAATGAGAATGATTTTATGATGCGTTTTGTTCATTGGAATATAATAAAGCTATAATGGAATAAATATTCTGTAGGAATGAAATAAAGTAGGAATGGAATGAAATAGCTATATGCAATGGTTTGGTTTAGTGGAATAGAATAGTATGAGACTTGAATCCCCTAAAGTAATTTCTTATTCCGCCTAAGGTCATAACAGCCATTTAATGGAGGGTACGGAATAGCTATTTAGTAATTTTATGGAATAAAGCTGTAACAGGTTATTTCATAGAATAACCATTATATGGACCAAACAATTTCATTAGTATAGTGCGCTAGAATATGGCTATAATAAAATTCATATTACAGCAAACCAAACACACTATAAGGATTTCAAATTTTGGATTAAATAAAAGATTTCAAAATTTAGGGATGTAAGGGTAAAGGGTATTTTTTCGATTCAAAAATTTGTTTTTAAGATAAGTTTTCCTTTCATTTATTTAGTTTTCTTTCTAAAATTTTTAATGCCTTGTGTACAAACAAATTAGATGTCGTCTGTCATTATGGATAAATTAGATATGTGTACTTTAAATGCTTATTTTAATTGTTGAAAGTCGTTAATTGATCAAATTTAAAAAAATTACACTTTTAATAGACGAAAATAAAAGATTTAAACTTGATTCACTCGTACAATAATAAATTTGTTCTTGAATTAAGCATTTAGCCTTTTCTTTTTTATGGACACTTTCTTGTGTTTAAAGTACACATATAAAAAAAGAAAAAAATCTAATGCACAAGAATGTTACGATGATGATGGCATTGCCATTGACAAGCATAAATAGTAATGATTATGGCTGAATCATAAAAATAGCTGTGAAATGCACAACATTAAAATATACGTCCAATTAAAATATGTCTATAAATAATAATTATTTATATTTAATAAATTACTTTTATTAAATTAAAAAAATCATTAACTTTCTTTTATGTTTATAAATTTTAAAATAACATGTGCCATTAAACATTAATTAATATTTTTATAAAAGAGTTCTAATTTAAATTTGTGAGTATACACAAATAAAGATTGTTTAATTATTGTTTAGTTTCCTTTTACATTTAATTTATGCTGTTATTGAAAACTGCATTAACTATATATCTAGACATGTCACCTTAGTAATACTAGACTCTAATTAACATTTTTTTTTAAATACATTATACCAAATTTATTTGCGTTTCTAAACACAATAAACAATTGATGGCATTTAAAAAAAATTGAAAAAAAAAGAAGAGTGATAAGATAAAGAAAAGAAGTGAAAGAAAGATAACACGTACAAAGGTGGTGTGGGCCAGCGGCTGTCCAAAATAATGAACTGAAGAAACTTCTTCCTATGTTCTTCATTACCAACGGACCTTTCCGTCTAAAAATTAGTGAAACAAATACTTACTAAAAAGTCATCCAATTCCATTTTGGCTTCCCTTCCCTTCCCTTACCTTCAGTGGAGTTTGATTTCCAACGTATTTTTTACTCTCTGTTGTTTGCGTTCCTTTCTGAATCAAAAGCCTTGTTTTCCTCGCTTCTCATCATCAAAGAAGCTGACTTTTTTGGGGATAATTTGGAGTGCAGCTGATCAAAGTCTCCAGCTTCTAAAATGCAGAGTTCTGATCAAGAAAGGCAAGATCAGAGGTAAATATAATCTGGGTATTTCCTTTCTTGATTTTTGATGCTGTCTCTTAGATTTTTGTGTTGTTGAAGTAGTTTTAGCTCATAGGTCGTTTTTCTTTTTCCTGATTTTTTTTGGTAAGGTATGAAATTTATTTTTTTCTTTGCTTTTTAGTACTTCCTTTTAAGTTTTTGGATTTTTTTTTTTTTTTGTTGCTTGCTTCTTTGTTTTGGCTTTTGGAGGAGTAAGTTTCAGTTAAGAAGCCAAAATTTCAGACTTCTGGAGCATTTTTTGTGTTGAGCGGCGCAATTTGCAACCTGGTTCTATGTAATAAATGGCTATCTCTACATAGATTGGAGATAGGTGTATGATTTGGATTGATCAGGAAAAAGGAGGATCTTTTGGAGTATTATTATTTCGAGATTGGAATGGGGATGCTTCTCTTACAAAATTTGCTACCAATAGAACTTAAGAAAACATGAGTAACTGCTCTTGATTATCCTACTTGTATTTGTGTCTCATGCTAGCCCTTAGTTTGGAAGTATTGCGTCCAGCTTTAATTTTAGTTGGTAATAGACGTCATAAAAATCTAGGGTATGATTTTCAATGTACCTAAAATATGGTTAGATTCTGTAATTGTTACTAGTTTAGTTTCCCAGTGAAGTTTTGTCTTGCATGGCAGCTCCTTTTCTTTGGAGGAAGCCTCTTCATGCCTTGGAGGTCTTTGTTTCTGTGCCTTTATAGCAAAACTTCCAGGTTCCTATTCGCATTTTTTTTTGGATGAGAAAATTCATTTATTTCCAAGAAAATTCATTCTTTTTGGAGTTTGCACTTTGTTTTTGTTCATTACTTTCTATGTATTCCTCATGCATGCGTGGTGCATGTGAATGACAGAGAGAGGGAGAGATTGGGGGGGGGGGACATGTTGATCATTCATAAAGCTATACTAAATTAGGTCTGAGGTTTGCTGTTTGATTTTTGGGTGATTATTTTGCCCTTTTTTTGTCAGGAAAACCTGCAACATGGAGGATTCCACTATGACCATTGAATTCCTTCGAGCACGTTTACTGTCCGAACGATCTGTTTCGAGAAGTGCACGACAGAGAGCTGATGAACTGGCAAGAAGGGTATGTTTTCATGTTCTATTTAGGAGGCCTGTAGAGGTTTGCTGGTTCTAATTTATCTTTTTCTCTCTCTATCTCATGCTCAAGCATATCGACTTTTTCTGTAATGCTTTATAATGTTGTTATTTTATTATATAAATTAGGTAGCTGAACTGGAGGAACAGCTAAGAATTGTGTCTGTACAAAGGAGGAGGGCTGAAAAGGCAACGGCAGACGTTCTTGCCATTTTGGAGAATAATGGGGTAAGTGATATATCTGATGAATTTGATTCAAGCTCCGACCAGGACGCACCTTTTGGGTCCAACATGGATAATGTTTCTACCAAAGAAGAGGAGGGCTTTGTCAGTTCAAAAGTGAGAAAAAAAGAGTCAGAGGAACTTTCAGGTTCCGATGATTTTTCTTCGGTATCTGGTGGAAGCTTGTCTTGGAAAGGCCGGAAGAGCTCTTCTCATTTTCCTGAAAAGTATAAAGAGTCACTTGTGAGAAGGCGTAATAGTATTGCATCTATTGGCTTTTCATCTCCAACAGACCGCCAGGGCAAGTCATGCCGGCAGATAAGACGTCGGGAATCAAGGTTGGTACATGATACTGTTGCTTTTATTCTGTCAGAACGATGTGGCATGCCTTTTTCTTTTTTAAAAAAAAAAAAGTAAGAAAAGAATATATTGTTCTGTTGTTTTGCATGGTAAGCACTGTTCTCTGATGCAAGCAATATTAAAATTAAATTTCCAAATAAAATATTATAAAAGTATGGGCGTAGTAAAGTAGATCTCAGGTAAAAATGAAAGGAAACAAGAAGAAAGAAAATAAAAAAGGAGATGGAGAGAATGCATTTTTACTTTGATACTATTGTACAGCTTAATATGTCGTGGAGAATTTTATTCAACTTGTTACATGTTAACTTCATTCATGTTCAGCATGGATTTTCTTATAGGTATTTACAAATTAGTCGAGTAAACCAGATATTTATAAACGCTTTCTTTATTTATCAGATCAGTGGCAAAGGAGCTTAAACCAAAATTGAAAGAAAAAAAAATGAAATAATGTTATTATAAGGATCATTCTTCTCATTTTCGGCTATAAAAATGACTTCTGACTTCATTTGAGAATTTTCTTCGTCTGGGTACATACTAACTTCTTGCATGTTCAAGATGGATTTCTCCACAGGTATTTACTCTTATTAGTCAAGTAACAAAAAAAATAAATAAATAAATAAATAATCTGTGCTTGCTTTATTTATCAGATTAGTAGCAGAGAAGCTTAAACCAGATGATGTCAAGGTTGATCTACCAGTTAATGGACTTGTAAACTCTTCAGAAGTTAATACTAGTCACTCTGAAGGTGAGCCTGATATCTTGCCAATGCATTCTGAAATTCCTGAAAATAAAAGCTCAATGAAAAATTTACATTCAGATGCCTTAAAAGATAAGAGAAATGTAACTGCTTATTGTCTTGGTTTTCATGGGTATAAAGGAGAAAAAGACATGGAAAAGGCACTAGAACATCAAGCACAACTTATCGGTCGTTATGAAGCAATGGAAAGGGCCCAAAGAGAATGGGAAGAGAAGTTCAGAGAAAATAATAGTAGTAGTACACCGGTATGTTTAAGCAACACCTATCTGATACAAATTATTTTATTTCTTTTTCTGTCCTAGTTATGACGTCATGCTAATACTTGTGCATTTTTATGCTTATTTGAAACAAGAAGCAAATTCCATGATAGAGAGTTTTAGTTTCAAGGTTAGTGTGTTGGAAATTTTAAAATTTCTTGAGCAAAGGAATTAAATTTTATGCTAGACTTGGAATTTCCTACTAGTAGAATACCCTGGTTTTATGTATCATCCTTGCTTCTGCAATTATGGATGCTTGTTATCTCTCACATGCTGGCACATGAAGTTGCATATTGTCTGGTAGTGCCAGATATTGGTTTGTAAATTTCTTTTCCAGAATATATGTATTTAGTATTGTATTAGATAGAATTGCTAAGTGCTGCCTCTTTGGTGTAGGATCTTCTGAGCTTCTGCAGCACCTTTTATGATCTTTTTAATTAGGTTTGACTCTAAATCAAATAAAATACAAATGGCAGCTTGACATCTGGATTGTACATGGTGGTGGAATGCGAAATAGTTGGTGTGTAATTTATCAAAAGCGGCTGAAAAAAGTTCAATGAATTAAAGGCATAATTGATGTGGTGATTAATTATGATTTTTGAAGAAATTTAGTTAAGGAATTGATAAAGGAAAGTTGGTTTTCTTTTGATATGGGCTGGAAAATTAGAAAATTTACAGATAGAACAAAGGTTGAAACCTAGGCGATTTAATCTTATTATAAAAGGAATTTCCCTAAGAGTACATACAGATGAAGAAGGAAATTGGACCCAGCAAAAACTGAAGGTTGCCATCGGGGTAGCTCAAGGGGAAAGGGTGGGTCTAAAACCTTTTTTCTTTTTTTTTTAATTGGGAAGATGCATGAGTGGAGGTTGTCCCTTTTCTTTTTTATTTCATTGAGGGATGAGTTGGATGGATTTCTTTGGACTGAATTGCCTTTTATTTTCTTGTGATATGAGAAAACTCTGTCTCCCTCTGTCTCTTTCTTAAGACACACTTAGTTGCTGAAAGTGCTAGCTGACTAATTCTCCATATTTCACTATCTACAATTTACCTAACATTTAAGTTAGAATCAATTACTAAAAATGATCACCTGCAATTTTTATTCTCTAAACTTTTTAATTGGATCTTTTGAGATCTACATTAAAAGAATATTGATATTTGGTTCTAAAGATGAGATCCTTGTTCACTGTCCTATAGTTTTTTGTCATCTTGGAAATTCCTCTGCTACCATGTTTGTTCAAAGAGTGACGTCACTTATGCCATGGAAACTACAGACTTTTCCTAACATCGAAACTACACACTTAGCAACACCAGAAACATTTTATGCATTGAATAACAACTCCAAATTACAAAATTAACTGAATTGTGACTGGAGATTCCGTGCCCAACAAGTCTGAATTTATTAATTATCATTAACTCTAAATACTTTACAGAATGTTGGTAAATTGAGATGGCAAGATAAATGCATAAGTAAACATCTTCATACAATTTGATCGTATATAGAAGCATTTGCAGGCTGAGCTTTAGAATTTTCCATTCTTCTTCTCTTCCCTTGTTGTTTGGATCATTCTCTTTCTTTACTTGTGTGCATGTGTGCATGCATTGATACCTTTCTTTTTAAGTTTAATCCATGTGATTTGCCTATCTCAAATCAACATTTTGATAAGTTACATAAAAATATTTTTTTCTGGGACTAATAGCACACGGAAGATGTTTCAGTTTTTGGAAACTTAAAAATTACCAATTTACACTTTTTTTTTCCTTAGTGTTCTTGTAAGTAATTTTTATAGTATCTATGTTTATGTATTGTGTACAATTGAGTTGGTGACTTTAATTCAAAGACTACTGGCAATATCCATGGGTTAATTTAAGTGGGATGTTTTGGAGAGTTTGCCTTGTTGGCATTTTGTTAACAATGTTTGTTCTAGTAGCCAGTCACCTTAGAATGCATTTTAGCCTTCAATACCATAAAGTGCCAGCATGACTCTTTATTTCATGCATTAGCTTCATCTAATGGCCTATATAAAGGGATGCTTACCTCAATCTGAAGGGCTGGGGTGGGGGGTGCATGTACCGGGAAGGGACTTTCTGTATAGAATTCTTTTCTCTCCCAACTGCCTCTTATTTTCTGCTTTGAATTCTAACTACCAGCTTACCATTTCCCAATCCTCTCTTCTTACACTGTACTTTTGATTCCCAAGTCATCCTACTTCAATCAGCATGAAACTCAATACTTCATGCTCTGTTTCAGTTCTCTCTGCTCTCTTTATTATGTTTCGTAGGTGTTGACAATATGTCAATCTAATACCGAAAGCATATGAAGTCAATAACTGAAACTTACTCATATTAAAACTCTAGGGGTTGCATAGTATCCTGTGTACAGTATGCATGCCTCCCCTCCGAAAATGTAAAGAACATCAGTAAGTTATGCCAGCAGCATTTGAGCTAAATGGATATCAAACTGCTTGAAATAAGCTTCTGATTGTTCTGTTCTTTCTTTAATGTCTTGAGCTGTTGTCTATATCAATCTCTATCTCCTGTTATGTATTTGTGGATACCTTCTTTGGTAGTTTAATAAGCCAATTTGAGTTTTAGTCGCAAAAAAAGAAATAAAGGCTATCGGGATCTGCATATCTTGCAATCCAGGAAAGATCTTCCATAATTTTAGTTATCTTTCGGAAAAGAAATGTCTATAATATTGGATTTATTTATGGTGGGAAGAATGGAGATATACAGAAGTCATTGTCGGAACTTTCCCACACTCGAATGTCCTGATTGTCAGAGCATTCTATTGTCCACAATGCAATCTGTCCTCTAAAAGGGAAGGGAGACCAAGCGAGTCAAACTAGCCTATCTTTTTGCTTGATGTTGTCTTCAGCAAATGCCATTTCTTGGTAACTTGTTACAGTATAATAACAAGTTTCTCTGTTATTTTTTAAAATTAGATTGACTTCTATGATTCAATGGTAGCTTCAAGTTGTCTTTCTCATTTTTGGTGCCTTTTTGTAGTTTTGTTATGACCCAAAAACAAGTAATGAAGCAACGGACTTATTTGCAATATAAGACAAACTGTTGAAGAGTCGCAAGAACATTTCTATATCCTTTTTTAAAAAACATAGCAAACTATACCTAGCTATCATTATTAGTTTTGTTGTTGTCTTCGCTTGTCTATGACAATCCAATGCCTCCACTCATTTGCACTTTCGACTCTTATCTTCTCCATTTGGTTTTGTTTTTAACTGAAGCTGAAAATGTATGTGTGTGGGGTGGCCGGGGGGGGGGGGGGAGGGGATCTTAAGACTTTTTGCTTCTCGCAAGATGGTGTCTTAAAAGGTTGCATCAAAATTTGGAAGAAAACAAAGAACTTGCAATTTGAATAGGCGTAAGATTCTGGGGAAGGAGCATAACCATATATCTAGTTAGAAGAGGGAATGATTTGTCGTCCTTCTAACGTTAGTGTTTAGGCAGTTTTCAAGTATGCTGTGAGGCATGCTTATCCAGTCAGAGGATCTCGTCCCTTAGTTTTTGTCTCTGGAATCTACTCTCTTTTCATGTATGCTATGAGACATCAGATTTGACCCAAAGCATGTGACATTAAACATTTAGAAGGCATTGTTACCTGGCAAAAGGTCACTTTGCTTTTGCCTGCTGTGTGAAAGGCATTAGTTTCATTTTTCTTGTTGTGGTTGCTACATGCACTGTTGTTGTTGCTTTTTTTTTTTTTAATTGTTTTATTAATCTCTATTAGTAATAGATATGCTGAGTTTATCTTATACCACCTAGACTGTTTATTGAATGTTTTGGCACTTATGTGATATCTTGCTTCTCCATGCTGACGTTATTGTTTTTTTAATTAAAAATTATTTAGGATTCATGTGATCCTGGGAACCACTCAGATGTCACCGAGGAAAGAGATGAGATCAAGATTCAAGCTCAGTATGTATCTGGGACGCCAAGCTCACAAGTTCAAGAGGCAGAGGGAGATCAAATTAGCTTCTCCACAGAATTACCCAAAACTCAATCCGATGATACTTTGCCACCTTCACATTTTGATATGGATCAGTTACAGGATCATAATTGTAGCAGCTCCCATTCTCCCGCATTTCTAAATCCTACATCCTTGGGTCAAACGCTTATATTTCCCACGGCAAAGGGAAAGCATCATCAGGAGAGTCTGCAAAGCAACAATTCTCCTTCGCATAGCTCTCAACAATTTGCTCCTGCACATGGTTCCCCTGGGAACCAGGCAGTGCAACTCTTTCCATCTGACATGGGCAGTAGTTCGCTTAGGGAACCTTCAGGAAACAAAAATGAAAAGTATGCATTGGTGCCACATGAAACATCCGGCAGGTTTACCAATGTGCTGGATGCTCTTAAAGAAGCTAGGTTGTCGTTACAACAGAAAATCAATACATTGCCACTGATAGAGGGTGCATCTGGAGGAAAAGCTATTGAACCTTCTGTTCCTGGAAGAAAAGTTGGGGAGAGGGTAGATATTCCTGTTGGATGCTCGGGACTCTTCAGAGTACCAACTGATTTCTCGGCAGAGGCCTCTAAAGTGAACTTTCTGGGTTCAGGTTCGCGGTTGAGTTTGGCGAACTATTACCCTGATGCAGGAGTTGCACCAACTTCTAGCAATCATATTCTCACCACTTCCTATATGAACACTCAGTCAAGTAGTTCTAGTAATTATCAGCCAGTTACTAGTGATCGATTTTTTGGTAGCCCTTACATGGATATCAGATCAAGTTCTTCTACAGTCCCAACTGCAAATGCTTCATCTGGTTACCTAAATGATGATCAAATTCTCGCCGGCCGATATGCAGAGACAGGGTCAAGAATATCCACTCAGAAACCAAGTTTTGATCCCTACTTGGAGCCAGGCCTACCCTCATCTAGTCTGCAGAGTTATCCAGCTTTCCCCTCCTATTCTGACCTAGTGCCACAGATGCCAGTTAAAGAAGGATTTCGAGTCTTCCGTACTACCAGATCGGTTGGGATACGTCCTGATCAGTTTTCTTTTTATGATAACCATTTTAGACCAGATGCCCATAGATTGTAGCACCACCATTAAGGTTGTTGTAACTTATTTACATTGCATCTTAATCAAGAAGGATACTTGTTTCTCATTAAGATGCTGGCCTTGTCAAAACTTTTGGAAGGCCATCTCCGTTTGGGGTTTCTGACGAGAAGCAATTGTATCCGTGTAGGTATATATATATATATATATATATATATTTTCATTAATACTCTTATTTACATAAATACTTTTGTACCAATAAACTTGTATATTGTATTAGTCACATTCTTTTCTCCCATATTTGGAACAATGCAAGTCGAAATGACTTAAATTGAATTTATATTGTAAAGTAATTATTTAATTTGCAGCATGCTGTCACAGCAAGGAATGCTGAAAATCAAATAAGCGAATTACAGTTCGGTGCTATTTTTCTGGTCAGGACAAGGTTCGTAGGTATAAATTTTAAAAAAATCTCGTAGTTTTAGTGAAACTCACTTGACTTCTTGTGTTCAAAAATTGTGATCGCAACTCACTATGATTTCTTTTTGTATAAAATGTGTTTAAAGTTGTTTATAATTTGTGCTAAATGTTTGCTTCACCCTTACCAACTTTAAATGAGTACCGTTAAGGCTTTTAAGGGTTTTGCTGATCAATTCTGAACCCAAACTCTTGCATTTTCAAAATTTGACCGAAAGTTGTTGAATAGGGTTTAGAAATCTCCAAAAAATGATCGTTGAGTTGTTTTAAAAGTAAGACCCACGATTTTGACTTCTTATCTTAATAAAAAACCGAAATAGACCCATAGTTTTTTTGATCGACGGCTTGAGATTTTAGCGCGATTTCTACATCGAAAAGGTTTGTGCAAGTATTTGGGACTTTAAATTGCTTTCCTGCTTTAATATATTGGAATAACACCAAGGGTCCCACATTATTCATGAATTTCTGTAAAATGCATCCCAGGTGATTCGTTTTCTAACCATTGTTTTTCAAAAATTCAATGTTGTAAAAAATTTCCATAAAATTTACAGGAAAAAGACAGCAAAAGCACTGTTGAAGAGTGGGGGTCCAATGCTCATAAAAAAATTGAAAAAGATAAGAGGTTAGTTGTAAAATTAATTGCTAATATCTTTATCAATCTGTTTCACTCAAAAAGTTGATTTTGAAACATTCTATAGTTTCTTTTCAGTGGTGTAAGAGAATAGAGGGGGAAGTCCAATGCCCAAAGGAATTTAGAAAAAGAGAAGGGAAAAGCTCTGAATAATTGTTCCTTGCTTATTAGATATGAATTTACCATCAACCTAGTTTAAAAGATTCATGAGAGCTTGTATTTGTTAATATTGTTATATAGTATTTTTATACATAATTTCATTTTATTCTAATTGCTTTGTTGTTTTATGAAATATGTTTGAATACAAAGCATTCAAAATAGGATTCAAAATTTAAGTGAATGTGAAACATGTGCTAGTGTCAAACATCACTATTTTCATTCATAGAAAAACAAGATCTTTGAAGATAACATTCTAGAGAAAATGACATGATTTAGGTTGTGAACTTACTTGCTGGTTTGTACGATAAGGAAAACAAATGGTATTGCAGCTAAAGACTAATAACCCGAACTCAAGAAAAACTACTGAACATTTTGTTAGACTATTTTTATTCTTTCTATTTCAGCAACTCTTGTCCTCTCTCTCTATTTATATATATATCCCCAAAGAGAGAGAGAAAGAGAGGGGGGGTATATCTTCTTCTATGTTAGTAGTTGTGTGATTGATAGTTTGGATTTTGTTCAATTTAGTTATAGAAAATTCCCTTGTGCAATATGTTACTCATCTTTTTAAGCTGAATGCGCTAGCATTATATATAGTACAAAAAATGTCAACATTAAAATATATACGAGTCAACTATAGGGGTTACTTTCTTTTTGGAGAAGATAACGCAACATACAATTGGGACACGGATATAGCCTATTGAAGGATTTTCACATGAACTACTTTTCATACTTCAAACTACCTAAGCTATGCTAATAATGTTAGTGTAAGCCTTGCCAATCGTTGTGCCTTGTAAGGTATTATCATTTAGAGATTTCATATAAGCAAATATTATATTTATTTAATATTATAAAGGTAATTCTTTATCCATAAGGTGTATTTCTACAATTGTTATAAATAACTTATGAAGATAAAGTCCATGAAACACATTGGCCTTGCAAGGGAATGGTAAAGATTACAATTATGAGATCCCTCTGCTTCAAAGTCATGGTTCTAAAAACATTCTTGGTCATCGTATTGTCAAGACAAGGCATGACAATGCACAAAAACTGAAATATGTAAGCCTCTATGCATAGGATGCATGCAACTGATCTCACAAGTTGAAGTATAGAAATACTTGGTTGATTGTTATAGTAACAAGTTCACTAAACATGACCCGGGTATTTCACTCAAATGTCTATGGAAATACTCTCATGTTTCAGTAGTATAAGTGATCCTTAAACTTGTTACACTAGGTCATCTCATGTGAGGAGTTTCATGCTTTGATTTCATCATAAATAGGTCCATAGTAGATGGATACATATGGTAAGGTGGTTTTAGGTATAACGTGAATCATATAATAGGTGAAGGAGTGGTCTAGAGAGGATTCATCATCTGAAGTAATATGAGGGGACACATCCTACATGTACCTGGCCTGTGTTAACTCAAGGCCTTGGCCAAGGTAATATTGATTATGGAGTTAACATATAGGGGTTGCATACTAATATAGAATAAAATAGGAATAGACATTGAACCATGCTCTTGCTAATTCTAGGTATGATGAAAAGATATTTATTGCACTGAGATACTAAACACTAAAGGGCTTGTCGAAACCATCTAGGCACTCCCTACATGTTAGGTACCCATGATGCATTGTTAGATGCCAATCTTGGTCTATAAATATAAAATATTCTTAATTAGGCTATTTTATATTTATTGCAAATATGATAGGGGCCTAATGGGTCACATATATAAGGGTGATTAGTAGAAATTAAATTGAGACTCGGCTAATATATCTAATACAAGCAATGGTTACTTAGGCCTAATTTGAATGAGTTCATGTGGAACAAGGACCAAAATGTAATTTCTCAGGAATTAAAATATTAGCTCTAGATATATTGCCTTATGATTGCACTCAGTAGTGCGAAGATTAGAAAATCAACCAAGAAACCTCTAAAATCAGATTTTGCATTTTCTTTCAACTTTCTTGAGGAGGGATTGCGCACTCCAGGTTTCTTGAAGAAAAATCATTTTCTTCTTTGTTTCGTTTCTTAAATCAAGATTTTCTAAGTGCAAGGGAAGGTTTATTGAAACCTAAGCTACTTGCATGACTTCGGCAACAAAGTTGCTTCTTTATGGAAGGGTTTTCGGGTTATCTGTGTGGATGATCATTATAAGCTGGACGCTTGGACAACTTTATTTATGACAAGAGGGCCAGGTGAATTTGATAATTCGGTCATGGAATTGCTAAAAGACTTCTTAAGATTAAGGACATTGCACTATATAATAGTCCATAATCATCCAAGTAGCAGGCATAATAGTAGATTTATTTTATGCAATATTATAAATGCTATGCATGCAAATATGATGAGACCTAATTTAAAAGACAAAATAAATAAAATAAAATCTCTTGGGCAATATTGAGTCACATGCTTCGCATGATAAGATTCCTTCCAATATTCATAACATTGTACCCGAGTTTTAACCGAAGGTGATTTGTTGTGTCACTCAAGGTCACTTTTGCCCGAACAATGTGAGTTATGTGTAATGGCTCTTACTCAACTAATTCTGTACTGTTTGGATGTGTCACACTTGACCATATGATGTTAGAGGTGACGGTTAGACAAAATATATATGATGCATTTAGGCAAAATGTTGCCACGTAACTAATCTGGGAGTTGGATAGAGATGCAACTGGTTAGCTAATTTACCTACCCAACTAGGCTTGTTGTAATTTGTTGAATCGCTTGCAACATGTTAAAAGGGATCCCATCCCATTAAAAATCCCTTGAAGAGATTTTCAAATAATAGTGAGGGCCATTATTTCAAAAAATTAGTGGGAGGACCAATAAAGATTAATACCTCATCATTATTGGTTTAATACATGAATAACTAATATATACTCGTTTTACACTAGGTTGTTGATAATGGTATTTATATTAACTGCATTGCAAGGTGCACTTGATGCCATATGCCCAAAGTGTTCAAATGGGTGTAGACACCCTATTTTATCTGGGCCAACATCCAAAGCATCAGAAGCCATCGTACGAGACACTATTGAGGTCATTCGTATAGGCTAGTATCCAATCCCTATCTTTCCTATCTAAGGCCATAAATTATTTAATTTAAGACCAAGCCCTATAAAAATATACATTAGATAAAAGCCCACTTGCATATTTAATTATATTATTTGGGCTTTTTAATTAAATTATTTTAGGTCATCTATTTTTTAGTTTAAGATGAAGCATTATAAAAAAAGTATACATCAGATAAAATAGAGCCCACGTACATATTTAATTATATTATTAGGCATATTTTATAATGATAATGGGTCACAAATTATTTAATTTAAGACCAAGTCTTATAAAAAATATACATTATGTAAAATAGAGCCCATATGCATATTTAATTATTTTATTTGAGTCTATTTTAGTTAATTGTATTAGGCCATCTTTTAAAATATTTTAAAATTCTTGATGGGCGTTATTAAAATTATTTTGATTCATTATGTCCATTATTTGAATTATTCTTAGGCCTAGTGGGTTAGGTTAGTAATTTTTTTAGGACCTAATTAGCTTGATGATGGGGTATTTCATGGCAAATATTAATATTCAAGGGATATTTTGGGACCTTAGAGGTTAATTGTTACTCAGTATTGTAGACATCTTATTTTGTCCGGGCTAATTTTTAGCAATCTGGAGCATGGATGTAAGAGGTCACCCAGCGAAAAAGTATTTTGAGGAGGTCAAGAAGGCCTAGGGATCATATCAAAGGTAAATGCAAAGATGTGGAGTCAAATGATGTAGTTCAAGGTGTCCAAGGACAAAAGATATGAGAAAATTCACAATTTTACTTGAATGTATCGATACATGGTTCTCATGTATCGATACAATGCTCCAACGATCCAAAAATTTGAAATGTCCCCATTTGTATCGATACAACATGTAGATGTGTAGATACATTAGCCTTTGTATCGATACAGGAACTCGTGTATCGATACTAGGCCATGCCAAGACCAAAACATGCATTATGTAAAGAAATGTATCGATACATATCAACATGTATCGATATAGTGGTTCATAATATCGATACAATGTTCATTGTATTGATACACACAAGGTTTTTGGACCAAATGTATCGATACATTCTGTAATGTATCGATACATGCAGGCCATTTTCATGGTTCGGGCATTTTTGACTCGTCCACAATTGATCCAAAACTCGATTTTAACTCATTTTTTTGCATCAAGAAAGATTAAAACACATATCATATTACGAATTTAGGCTGTTGAACTAACCAAAACATTTTTTTTTGAAGTCTAAATTGGATAAAAAAAGGTCAATATCACATGATCACCCTACTCCCTAGTTGTTGGCCAATATCACCATTAGCCATCCTATTTGCTGGAAAATCATTTCAGCATTTAAACCAGCCACCCTATGCACATCACATTGGCAGCAAGTTGCTCCTTACAGCCACCCTATAGCCACCATGCTGACGTTACCTTGTCCCCCTTCAGAAATGGCCAAAAACACCTCTAACTTGGCTCCAAAATGCTGGTATAAAGGGACCACTTCTATCTCAGTTGAAGGACGTTAGATTCCAGCTCATTTTCAGCTTCAAAAACACATTCCCACACCAAGAAAACCAAAATCCCATAGCTCTCCACTCACCACCCAAAATCAGCCCCAAAACACTCGCTCTCAATCTCTACACATTCTAAAAATCACCCTCATCCATACCAGAACCAAAACCTCATTGTTTCTCTCTTTTTCTTGCT
>JBBYHK010000013.1:2570138-2622683 GCA_038382065.1 Adansonia grandidieri
CCTTCTTTGCAAGAAAATGCATTACTTGATTTTGAAGATGCTGATCTCTATTTACCTATTGCCCTTAGAAAAAAACAGAGAGATTGCACTAAACATCCTAAATACCTATTATCCCATTTTATGTCATTTGATAAATTCTCATCAGCTTATAAAGCATTTCTTGTGAGTCTAAATTCTATTACAGTTCCTGAAACTCTATCCGAGGCACTATCCCAAGAGGAATGGAGAAAAGCTATGAGAGTGGAAATGGAGGCTTTGGAAAAAACCAAACTTGGGAAGTCACTGAATTACCGAAAAGGAAGAAACCAGTGGGCTGTAAATGGGCTTTCTCCTTAAAGTATAGGGCAGATGGAGGACTCAAGAGGTATAAAGCAAGGTTGGTAGCTAAAGGGTACATACAAAAATTTGGGACAGACTACCAAGAAACATTTGCTCCGGTAGCGAAAATGAATACAGTGAGAGTTTTACTTTCATTAGCAGCTAACTTTGGATGGGATCTACAGTAGTTCCACATGAAGAATGCATTCCTCCATGGTGACTTGGAAGAGGAAATATATATGGAGATTCCACCTGGTTTTGGGAATGATCTAGAAAAAAACAAGGTGTGCAGACTGAAGAAGGCATTGTACGATCTTAAACAATCTCCTAAGGCTTGGTTTGGAAATTTACAAAGGTAATGTTAGTTGTTGGGTTTAAACAAAGTCAAGGGGACCATACACTGTTTTTTAAACACTCTAAAACAGGAGGAGTTACTATCCTACTGGTGTATGTTGATGACATCATTGTGACAGGGGATGATGAACAGGAAATAAAGGTCCTAAAACAGTGCTTGGTGAAAGAATTTGAGATCAAACAACTAGGAAAATTAAAGTATTTCCTAGGGATTGAAGTAGCACATTCAAAAAAAGGCATATTCATTTCTAATGTCACAGACCTACCAAAGGAAACGGAGAAGTTGGCATGTAAACCAGCTCAAACACCTATTGACCAAAATCACAAACTTGGGGACGCACCAAGAAATCCTACGATAGACAAGGAGACATACCAGAAGCTAGTTGGGAAACTAATTTACCTCTCACATACAAGGCCAGATATAGCTTATGCAGTAAGTGTAGTAAATCAGTTCATGCATCAACCTAAAGAGATACATCTACAAGCTGTCTACAGAATTTTACAGTATTTAAAAGCTAATCCTGGAAAAGGAATACTATTTCGAAGGAATACAGGGGTGATGCTAGAAGCATACATAAATGCTGACTATGCCGGCTCACTAACGGATAGAAGGTCAACTACAGGGTACCATACATTCTTGGAGGCAATTTAGTTACATGGTGAAGTAAGAAGCAGAATGTGGTAGCTAGATCGAGTGCAGAGGTAGAATTTAGAGCAATGGCACAGGGTGTATGTGACTTACTCTGGTTAAAGATAATCTTAGAAGACCTAAAGATCAAAGTGGTATGACCAATGAGGCTCTACTACAATAACAAATCTGCCATAAGTATAGCACATAATCCCGTACAACATGACAGGACCAAACATATAGAGGTGGACAGACACTTTATAAAAGAAAAGCTGGACAATGGAGTCATTTGTATTCCATATGTTACTTCTGGAAACCAGCTAGCAGACATGTTCACAAAAAGGTTGAATAGCAAACAATTTCAGGATAATGTTTCCAAGCTGGGAATGGAAAACACCTATTCTCTAGCTTGAGGGGGAGTGTTAAAAGATAAGATAAGATTTGAAAGATTACAGAAGTAAGAAGATAAGGTCAGATTTGAAAGATTTTAGAATTTGTAAATTATGAGATTCCTTTAATTAAGGATTAGATTAGAATTCCTTGAGGGATTTCTTGTAAAGTTTCCATCTTACCTAGGATTAGTTTTAAAGTTCTGGTCAACTACAATCAACCTAAACTCTTGTTTAAATACCCTAGAGTAGGCTGATATTCAATAACAGTGAAATCAAGCATTCTTACCCACTTTCCTATCGATTTCTATCAGGAAGAATCGCAAAGCTAAAGTTAAGGGAAAGTCTTAAAATACTAGGTAAAAGTTCATTTGCAGTCTTTGTATTATAGTCAAAGGTACATTTTAGTCCCTCTACTATGAAACTAAGCATTTTCATCCTTATACATTTGAAATTAGAGCAAACAGAGAAAATTGCTACCAATGTTAAACGAAATCCGTTTAAATGGTGACGTGGTTTTATAAAATACGAGGTGTAAAATGCTATTTCAACCCGATTTTCATCCAAAACCTAAAATCCCAAAACCCCGAATTTACATGTCATATTTTATAAAGCTACATCATCATTTAAACGGATTTTGTTTTACACCGTCAACAATTTTCCTCGTTTGCTCTAATTTAAAATGTATAAGAATGAAATTACTCAAGTCATAAGAACAAGGGGCCCCAAATGGAATTTTTACCTAAAATATTATCATCTTGATGAGCCATAGGATATAGAAATTGTGATCAAACAGATGTTAAGAGATGAGGCCAGCGTATTAACAAGCACATAGAACGTCTACACTTTGTTGTGAATGTTCTATACTTCGTTACGACTACCATAAAACTAAGCTAAAGACCGCAAGCTTTTTGTGTAAAAGTAACATACTTCAAGTTGAACCAACTAGGCTTGGATGAAATAAACCCAACAAAAGATCAAATGTGAAAGATCAAAGAGAGCAAATACCAAACTCATGCGCGGAAATGCAAATGTGCACCAATAAACATAGATTTATTTAAAAGAACAACAATAATATAAGAAATAGCAACACGTTCCATCTGACCATATGTTTCGCAAAAGATAGCCATTGAAGTTTGTAGCCACAAAAGCTTGCCACATCTCATTCTAGTTTTAGGTTTCCTAACCACAGCCTATGAACAACAGCTACCACATTTACAGGCTGCAATATGTTTTGACCTATGAACCAAAAGTTATAACATGTTTGGTTGACACTTGACTCAACCATTATTTGAAATGTGACGCCCTTCTTTTAATTCTAAAAGCACTTTTGACATTTCATAAATGTTTTTACCATTTTGGAAGAAATCAAAACATGGAAAAAAATAAAAGTTTAATGCAGCCATGGATGAGAGAGATTAGAAATGAGGGATAACATGAGTGATAAATATTTATTGTGTCAAACAAAAATTGTAAGAAATGACATAATTTAAATGATGAACATAAATAAAATTTTTACATTAAATCATAAAAGCTAATAACATTTAAATAACTATAATTATATATTCAGTTACCCTTTTGCTAGATATATTATTCTTTTGAAGTTGCTAATGACCTCCTTTCAATAGGGCTATCATTTTGTATAATTTAAGAATTATTGCTTGTTCTTTTTTACGCTAGTATATACTACATATACTTTGCAAGTGGATGACACACTAAGACCTAGCTTGTTTAGCATTGTTGTTGGAACAAACTTGGGTTAGAAAAAGGTTAGGTTGGAAAAAATGTGTTTGAAAAAGTTTAGTGAGAAAAATGTGGCTTAAGAACTTTTAAATGTTAAGCATTGCAGTGAAAAAGTGCTATGAGGAGTTAAAATATAAAAACTATATATGCTTAAAATAATAAAAGTCTAAAGATGTGAGGATAATAAAGTCGTTTCATCCAAAAGCCAGTTTCCAAATTGCAAAATCTCCATTTTCTTGGCTTTTTGGTTTGGGTTGCCAAACCACAGTTATAAACACAAAAAACCAGAATTTTTACCATTTAACATTTCATTTGCTGTAAAACACTGCTTTTGACCCCAAAAGATGTACAACCAAGAATGCTAAATGGGGCATAAGTCAATATTATTTACCAACTACTATCAAGCACACTAACAATGGATTTTTTTTTTAACTCCACAAACCGGAAAAAATAATAAATAAATAAAATGAGACATGTAACAATTTTTTAACCTCACTTGTGGAATAAAAAAAACTTCGCTACCATTGCACCGGATAATAATCCTTCTTTTAATATAAATTCACTATGAGATATATTTTTCTTTTTTGGTATAAATATTTTAGATGTTTATTTATTTTGCTATGAAATTATATCAAAAGTTACAAAATTATATCAAATATTAACATAACTATTACAAAAGTTATCAAAATTATTAGGAAGAAATATAAATAATTACCAAAACTATCTCAAAAGTTATTAAAATTATATCAAAGGTTACCAAATTTATATCAAAGATTCCCAAAATTAAATTAAGGATTCTTAAAATTATACCAATGGTTATCAAAATTATATCAAATGTTAATAAAAATTTACCAAAACTATATCAAAAGTAAAACAAAATTATATCAGAAGTTACCAAATCATATCAAAACTTACCGAAATTATATCAACAGATATCAAAATTATATAAAAAGTTATCAAATAACATCACAGGTTACCATAATTACATCCACTGTTACCAACATTATATAAAGGGTTATTAAAATTATATCAAAATTATTACAAATGTTATCAAAATTATATCTAAAGTCATCAAAAATTAGACCTACAATTCGTGTATTCGCGTCATGTTCATTAATTTTGCCATGTCATAATTGTATTTAAGGTATTTTATATTTATATAAATTTTGATATGTTAGTAATTCATATTACATAGATTTTGAGTCAAGTATTTGTGTCATGTTTTCATTATTTTATATGTGCCATATTCAAGTAATCGTGTCTAAAATTATTAGATCTATTAAAAATATTACAAAAATTATCAAAATTCAACATTACCAAAGGTTACCCAGAATTTTACAAATGTTATTAAAATTATATCAAATTTTACCAATATTATATCAAAGGTTATCACAATTATATCATAGGATACCTAAAATTATATATACTTATTGAAATTATATCAAAGGTTATGAAACTGCTACAAAGGTTATCCAAATTATATCAAATGTCATCAAAAGTATTACAAATGATATCAAAATTAGATCAAATGTTACCAAAAGTATATCAAAGATTACAAAAAAATACCAAAATTATATCAACAGTTACAAAAATCAAATAAAAAATTACCCACTACATTAGAGGTTATCCAAATTATATAAAAATTTACCAAAATTATTATCAAAGGTTACCAAAATTGTGTAAAAGTTATCAAAATGACAATCATATTAAATGCTGTTATAATCATAAATCGTTATCAAAATTATATCGAAAGTTATCAAATCAAAGGTCACCAAAATTATATCCAAGATTATCAAAATAGTTGCAAAGTTATCAAAATAATATCAAATGTTATCAAAACTATATTAAAGGGTAGTAAAACCTATGTTACTCGGACTCAAGAGTGAGTGTCAGACAAGAGTACGTGTCCGACATGGGTGTGTTCTATTTTTTCCAAGATTTCCATGAATTTGGGGGTCTTTGGATGATCACATCGCCATACACATGTCCGAATATGTTTCTGACACGGATGTCGGACACGGATACTTCAAGAAAAATAAAGAGTCGAAGTAATATAAACTAAAACAATTACAGAATGTTATAAAAATTATAACAAATGCCATTAAAATTATATTATATGTTGTAAAAATTACATCAAAAAGTTATTAAAATTATATCAAAGGTTATTAAAATTATATCAAAAGTTATCAAAATTATATTAAAAGTCACGAAAACCGAAATCAAAAGTTATAAAAAATCATTTAAAATGTTGCCAAAATTATATCAAATGTTGTTAAAACTATATTAAAGATTAGTTAAAACTATATCAAAAGCTATTGAAATTGTATCGAAAATTACTAAATTATATCAAAGGTTACTAAAATTAATTCAAAGGTTAACAAAATTATATCCAAAGGTATCAAAATTATACCAAAAGTCATCAAAATCATAGCAAAGGTTTATATTATATCAAAGGTTACTAGAATCGTTTTAAGGAAAAAATTAAGGACATATATGTCATTCACTATTTACACTTTTGGAGTTGGTACTTTTATATATATAGTATAATATTGCTATTAGTTCTTTAACATTAAGTGTGTTTTCATTGAAGCCAAGACCCTTAAGAAAATATGATTAGATTAATAACATGTTTAATACATAAAAGTATGAGATTTGTTTAAAAATTTTAGAGAAATATTTACTCATGTTAATTAAAAAAATATGCCTAGACAAATTTCCAATTTGCAATAAGCTTACTCACATTAAACTTGCCAAAGCTTAATATACATAAACAAAAGGAAAACAAATAATTCTTTCTATGCATACACCATAAAAAATCAAAACATTGAGCAGCCAAAAGAATGATTAGAAGCATTCTTACCTTGATTAAGAGACTTGACTATTCGAGCACAACAAAGATAATTATTCTCCTATAACAACAAAGCAATTGGAAAATAAAAAAAAATTGATAAGCATTTAAGGATACCCTAAGCACTTCCCTGTCAACATAAATTGCCATAGATATAGTAGGTTAAAGTATGTCCACAGATGACAAGACATATTTAGCACCAAGGAATGCTTTATAAATTCCAAATAGGCAAATATTAAGAACAACTATTGTCAAAGTTAGAGGAATTTTGTAAAAAAAATGCTAAAGGTCATGGGTCAAACAATAGAGACAAAGTGAAAATTTCATACAAATCTATAAATCTACTAAGTTATCTAACTCCGTTTTCATGATTTTCTATCACTTCAAACTTGGTTTTACATTGTTCCTACATCAAGTTTTTATGCTTTCTCACATCAATATTATGGGCGTTGAACAAAATCAACACACATACTAAGCCAGGAAAACACCAAGATTATATCAAACACAAATGCAAGGGAGGAGAAAGAGTGTTAGGAAGTAACCTTGGGAATAAGAACCTTCCAACCCTCATCCACAGACCAATCCAATGATGGACGCAAGTCTTTGCACGAAACCTCATATGATAACCCTTCACCCATGGGAGGAGGTGGCAACTCAATCTATGCAAACAAGTAGCAAACAGAGAAAACCAAAAACATTAGAACAAAAACAACCATTATAAGTAATTCTCAATGAGAAAAGTGTCTAAAGTTTAAATTCAAAAGGAAAATAAACATTCTAAATCAACTATTTATATGGACACGCACCGGTGGATACCTACTATATAGCTAGACGAGAACAACACACAATCACATTACTTCTCAACAACATTACGAACTAATATAATGGTATTTTGTATGAGAAAAATATTGAATTGAGATTTAAACAACCTAATCCTAACTTGAGAGGAAGTTTGGACACGGAATGTAGAAGGTGTGGCTACTAGGTAGGATAGAAGTGATGAGTGGGCAGTTAAGAAAGTATCTTATAGAACCAAAATTGCAGCACAGCTTGCATAATATGAGCTTACGATTACAGGAAAAAAATATATATAGATGCCCCTTTTCCAAATGACTCGAAATAAAATGCAAGAAAAACCTATATTGAGAAATCCAATCTATTAGAAACATCAAAAGCATAGATGAAAAGAAATTACCTTAAACTTTTCATCCCCCAACTTTTCAACTATCCTTCCAGACCAAAAGCAATTATCCGTCCACCAATCTACCAAATCACCCACCTTCCAAAAATCATTGACGATGACAACCACCTCTGAGATGTTATTGACATCAGGCATTTGACTTTCACGATAAACGGAAGGAAAGGAAGGACGCACCATCAAGGTTCGGTTCTCGTTCTTTGATTTCCCACGCTTTTGATATAACTTTGTCCAACGTATTTCTATAAATGGGAATAGTTGAATGAAAACAATGAAATTCCTCTCAATAGACAACACATTTTAATTTATCATTCAATAAGGTTATCTCTAGCAAATTGAGATTTACAATGTGTATAAAGTACATAGGTTTGACACACATTAGAGTGTTGTCAGTGAAATATAACCGTTAGAGGGTGAGTGAGTATGCAGAACACTAAATTTTTTGGGGAAATTTCTTTTTTAGTAGTACTAATTTTGATTTTGTTTTTCTTTTTCTTTTTCTTTTTCTTTTTCTTTTTAAAAAAGAAAAATCTCTTTTAGAGAGTGTTGAAATTCACATGTGCGCATGTGCTTGTCTCTTGAGACCCATCCGCTTGACTATTGGGTCACAGCTTTTTTTCCTACTTTTAGTTTAGCCTCCTATGAAAATTGGCAGCTTTTAACATCCTTAACCTGTCAATTCTAAGATAATTGGAAATACATGGTGCACAGTCAACTGTATTACAGGGTTTACTCCTAGTTTTATTTTATATATATATATATATATATATATATTAAGCGGAATTTTAAAACAAACGATAGCTTAGCTAGATAGAGAGAGAGAACTTACTTTCATCTGGAAAATCAATATATTCCAAGGCATGTCCCAGTTCTTTGTTCTTCTGACCAATTTCCTTAATCTGATGGAAAACATAAAATATAGTGAAGGGAGTGAACTTTCATCTCTCACAATTATTCCTTTGACATCAATATTAACAAGGAATGACTAAAAAAAAAGGAGCAAGCTTCAAACTGTAAACAATTATAGTCTTAATTGACTCAATAACAATGTTCATCATAAAACTATATATAAAGTGTGCTGGCTTAAAAATATCGAAAAAGTTTGATGGCCAAAATATCAATTACCCCTTTTTCTTCCAATGAGCCCTCCATTCTCAATAGGATTATCAATTGTAAGCATATTAGCCAAAGTTGTCATCAAATGGGAGTTTTACATAAAACTAAACAAAAACATACTAAATGTAAGACTATGTACACAAGAAATGATACAAGTATACAAGACTTGCGATGAATAATAAAAAAAGCATCACAAAGCAAACATGTGGAAAAGAAGTATAGCTCAAAGAAAAAAAAAAAAAGGAAACTAAAGAACATATAACATGACTAATGAAAAATATTTATGATGGCACAAATTAAATAATTGATCCTCCTTAAACTCAACGCTATATTTCAATATCTTGTTAGAATCGTATTAACAGTCCACCATTAATTATTGTCGACGATAACATTCAAGATTTGTTGAATTCTAATCACTAGTACTTTATTAATCATTACAATTTGGTTACATTCCTCATCACCCAAAATATAAAAACCCAACAAATACTTCTTCCTCAAGCCAACGCTAATTAGTAAGCACTTCAACAAAGTTAAAATGCAATGGGGCCAAAACCAAAGACTTCATAAACTTGACATGCCAGAAAACTCCCCCAAAACAGCCTTCATTTTGGCCAATAAAAATTCTAATTACATTCAAGCTAACATCGTTATTATTGGTACCTATTCTTCCCAACAACTACAGATTAACCAGGGTCACCCGACTGTCATTTGTAATTAAAATAATCACAACATTGCTTATGCAACTTTTTTACATTTATGGCCATTTTGTTTGCCATCTTTAAAATACTTCACATGATAAATTTCTTGCCTCATTCCAAATATCAAACTTTTGTTTATATAGTTCCATCAATGCAAAACACAAGTTAAAATTATCAAGCCCTTTATATTTGAGAACTAAGCTAGTCTAATGCTATCTTCAAATCAACCTAACAAGGTTGATAAATTTGCATAGAACATGCTAACTATTCGAATATGACTTGATTACTGCTAATAACACCTAATCCAAAAATGTCAATCTTCAAATCAACACATTGGCTTGTTGAATTGACACATAATATAATCTCTATGTCTCAAACTGAATGTTAAGTCTGCAAATGAAAAAGTTTTATGCATCATTATTTAGTGTTTTACTCTCCAGCTTTAGCAATTAAAAGTTAAAGGTTGGCCCATCTAAAGAAATGTATTTTAGGATTTGATTAATATTTCAATAAAGACAATTCCAAGAAAACAAAATCAATTTTGACAAAATGAAGATTATTTTGAAACATCTTCAAACTGTTAAGACAAAATTTTAGTTTTGCTCTCTATGAAGCATGGACATGCAAGGTGGGTATGACACAATACCAACATGGTGAGATGGCTATTTCTAAAAAATGAAGATATAGATAGGGCAAGACATGGCAATAAAAATATTTAATATATATTAATACTTTTTTCCCCTTTGTTATTGCATAAAATATATTATTTTAATCACTAAGTTATAATTATTTCTCAAATTAGAATTGAGATTTATTAAAGAAGCTAGTCACCATATGGAAATGATATAAATTAGGCCTACGAGAAATGAAAAGAATAATAAAGGTATACAAAAGTCAAACTGTAGCTTAGACTATTGGCCAAGTAAAAAATATATATATTAAAAAAAAAAAAAAAAGCAGTAGACTCGAGTTTCTAAAATAATATTACTTGTTAATAGAATAAAACCCAAGATACTCAAGACTTAGCATTGTTAGCAACCATCATGACATTATTTTTTTTTTGAAGATTTTCCACCTCGTTAGATCTAGTTATTGTTAGAAGGAAAGGGATATTATCTGTTTTAAATTATAGGTAGGTGTAACTATTTTGATTCTTTAAATCAAGGAGTTAGGTATTCTGGGGATAAGATAATTGACTTAGGCAATTTAAATTAGAATTTTTTAGCTTCCTTTTCTATTTAGGACACTACATTTGAAGGTTCAGACCTACTATATAAATAGATCTAAAAACAGCTTGTAATAGCAAAAATAAACTTTACTAATTCAGTTTCAGTTTTTACCATGGTATCAGAGATTTAGGAGTTTCTTTCTGAAGTTCATTCAATTTTTTTTTTTGGCCTTAATTGCCATACTATCAAGTTTTCCTTAGGCCTTCATTGCCTTCCTTTATTCAACAATTCCTTTCAGCATTTATTGCAATTTTTCTTAGAAATCTTACCCCACAACCCAAATTATGTCTGAAATTAAGGCACCCTCCGAGGAAAGCATTATGCACTCACTTGGAGACCTACAAAATATCTAGGCAACCTATAGGCTAACTAGAAAAAATTACTTAAAATGGTCAAAATTTGTCCAAACTTATCTAAGGGGAAAGGGAAACTTAGCCACTTGATGGGGACGGTCCGAAGCCAGAGGATTCGAAATTTGCAGCATGGGATGAAGCAGACTCTCTGATAATGTCACAGCTATGGAACTCTTATGAGTCCCGAGATAAGCAACACATATATGTTCCTATCAACAGCCAAGGAAGTCTGGGACGCTGCTAGACAAACCTATTCGAAAGCCCGAGATGCAACACAAGTATACGAGATTAACGTGAAAAGTAGTGCCATGAAACAAGGAAACAAAACAGTGACTGAGTATGCAAACTCCCTCCAGAGTTTATGGTAAGAACTTGATTACTATCGCTGCATCACAACTAGATGCCTTAAAGATGGTGCAATACTGAAGAGTTTCATTGAAAAAGATCGAGTGTACGATTTCCTTGCTGGACTCAACAATATGACCAAGTTCGAGTTCAGATACTTGGTAAGGAAGAGTCACCATCACTAAATGAAACTATTTCCTTGATACAAGCAGAAGAAAGCTGCAAAGGGATTATGCTAGAAAGTTTAGATGGATCAGCTATGGCAACAAGGACAGAAACAGTACCTATGCATGATCGAGGAATGGCGGAATTGTCTAGATCCTCGAAGATGGTTGGAAAGGACAATAAGGATACTCTCTAGTGCAGTTATTGCAAGAAGCCGAGGCACACCAAGGACAAATGCTAGAAATTAAATGGCAAACCAACCACGACAAGTCAAGATTGAGGTTATAAAGGATAAAAGAAGTGATAGACCCAAGCTCACCAAACTATAACACAATCAAATTCAATTCTAGAGCAAGGGAAGCTTAACCAAGAAGAGATTGAAAAGCTGAGAGATCTATTTGGAGCTTTAAGGAAGTCCAAAACCAAAAGGGCATGTTTATTGGCACTCTTAGGTAAGTCCACTCTTCTTTGTGGTCTAAATGCTTCAGAAAAAGTTTCTTTCGACTCTTGGATCATTGATTCAAGGGCACCTGATCACATGACCCATTCATCGTCACAATTTATTACCTATTCCCCTTGTCCTAGCAATAGGAAAATTCTAGTTGCAAATGGATCATCTATTACAATTGCAAGCTTAGGTGACATTCAAATTACACCTCAGCTGATTCTTAAAAATGTGCTTCATGTTCCTAAGCTGTCCGCTAATTTGATATCTATCCAGAAAGTTACTAATGACATAAATTGTGATGTTACTTTCTATTCTACCCACTGTGTGTTTCAGGATCGAATCTTGGGGAAGAAAATTAGACTTGCTAAGGAAAAAGATGGACTCTACTACCTTGAAACTGTAAGCAAGTCAACTAGTGTCAAAGAAAACATATCTTTATTTGTTATTTCCTCTTGGAACAAAGATGTTATTTGGCTCTACCACTATAGGTTTGGTCATTCGTAATTTAGAGTATTACAAAGAATGTTCCCATATTTATTCAAAAAAATAAATAAATGTTCAAGATTTTCATTATAATGTGTGTGAGTTTGCAAAGTAGAAACGAGTTTCCTTCCCTATTAGCAACAAAAAAGCTTCAATACCATTTCATTTAGTTCATATTGATATTTGAGGGCCCTCTATTGTTCCTAATGTGACTGGATCAAAGTGGTTTATGTCATTTATTGACGATTGCACTAGAGTTAGCTGGGTTTTCCAACTCAAACACAAGTCTGATGTGAGGACTGTCCTACCTAATTTTCATACTATGGTACAAAACCAATTTGGGGTAAAAATAAAAAGAATTCGATCTGATAATGCCCAGGATTATTTCAATCAGTTTTATCCTTCTATTTTCAAAAAGAAGGTATCATTCATGAATAATCCTGTGTTAACACCCCCACAACAAAATGGGACTGCTAAAAGAAAGAATGGTCACCTACTAGCCACTACCTAAGCCCTCCTACTTCAGCAACATGTAACAAAAACATATTGGGGGGAAGCCATCCTAACAGCTACTCACATCATACACAGATTGCATTCCAAGACTTCAGAATTTAAAACATCAATAAAACTTCTTGATAAATTCTACCCTGACATGAATACTTCAAACAATCTCACACCTAGAATCTTTGGTTGTACTTCCTTTGTTCATGTCCATAGCAACAATATGGGGTATACTCAAACCTATGGGGTTAGGCTATCGAGAAACCTAGAGTCTTACTGTCATTAACTACCAATCTTAACTAGGATCTACAGCTATTTGATGTTAAAAATACATTCTTACAATGGAGACTTACAGGAGGAAATATACATGGATATACCACCCGGTTTTGGGGACAATGTGGAAAAAAGGAAAGCGTGCAGACTACAGAAGGCACTCTATGGTCTTAAGCAATCTCCGAGGGCTTGGTTTGGGATATTTGCAGAGGTAATGATAACCAACAGATACAAGCAAAGTCAAAGGGATCATACTTTATTCACAAAGCACTCAAAAATAGGGGAAGTTACAATTTTGCCGGTATATGTTGATGATATAATAATAACTGGAAATGATGAATCTGAAAAGGAGTCCCTAAGGCAGTGTTTGATCAAAGAGTTTGAAATTAAGCAGTTGGGAAGATTGAAGTACTTCTTAGGAATTGAGGTGGCATATTCTAAACAGGGCATTTTAATATCTCAGCAAAAGTATGTCCTTGATCTCCTAAAAGAGAAAAGAAAGTTAGGATGTAAACCTACTACTACACCAATTTATCCGAATCACAAGCTTGGGGAAGCAATGGATGACTCAACTGTGAATAGAGAGATGTATCAAAGGCTGGTTGGGAAACTTATCTACCTATCACATACAAGGCCAAACATAGCTTATTTGTCAGTGTAGTAAGTCAGTTTATGCACAATCCAAAGGAAGTACATCTACAAGCTGTCCATAAGATTCTACATTACTTAAAAGCTAATCGAGGGAAAAGGATATTGTTTCGAAGAAAAACAGGAACAGCACTCGAAGCCTATACAGATGCAAAGTATGCAAGATCTCTAGTGGATAGAAGATCAACTACAGGGTACTGCACCTTTCTTAGAGGTAATCTAGTTACTTGGAGAAGTAAAAAACAAAATGTAGTGGAAGATCGCTATGGCCCAAGGTATATGTGAACTATTATGGCTAAGAATA
The DNA here is from genome assembly GCA_038382065.1 of Adansonia grandidieri. Classification (NCBI taxonomy): domain Eukaryota; kingdom Viridiplantae; phylum Streptophyta; class Magnoliopsida; order Malvales; family Malvaceae; genus Adansonia; species Adansonia grandidieri. Next base: position 2,584,180 of record JBBYHK010000013.1, read on the forward strand.
CTTCTAAAGCACTTGAAGATAGAGGGTGATGAGCTTATGAAACTCCACTAGGACAACAAGTCAGCAATAAATATTGCACACAATCCTGCACAACATGACAGAACTAAACATATAGAGATAGATAGGCATTTCATATAAAAAAAAAAAAAAAAACTAGAGAGTGATCTGATTTGCATCCCATATGTGACTACAAAAAATCAGCTGGTAAATGTGTTCACAAAAGGACTACATACTATTCAGTTTCAGGACAGTGTTTCCAAGTTGGGAATCAAAGACATTTATTCTCTAGCTTGAGGGAGAGTGTTATAAAGAAAGGGATATTATCTGTTTTAAATTATAGGCAACTGTAACTATTTTAATTCCTTAAATCAAAGAGTTAGGTATCCTAGAGATAAGATAATTGACTTCAGCAATTTAAATTAAAATTTTCTAGCTTCCCTTTCTTTCTAGGACACTATATTTGAAGTTCAAACCTACTGTATAAATAGATCTAAAAACAGCTTGTAAAACACACAGCAAAAATAAATTTTACTGATTCAGTTTCAGTTTTTATCAACCATAAAAGGTGATTTACCCAACTAATCTTTCTACTTTAAGTAGTTGATTATCATAGTAAGAAACTTCCATACAATTGTTAGTTTGTTACCTTTTCAATGGTGATTAATAAAATATCATTAAACAACCAACGAAATGGTTTAAAACATCTCCATCGAAAGCAGCATACGTTCATGCTAACTAACATCAAACTATAAAACCATTTGCCAAAAACTAAACAAAAACAATAAACAATGTCTCCTCTCTATGTTGACCAATTGTACGACTTTATATTGCATTATCATGCCCTGTTCAAGGTCGTTTCTTCAACGCGCCTCATAGTGAAAATTTGCTTTTTCTAATTTTCATCCATGTCCTCTTTAGTCTTCATCTATCTTTCTCCCCATCAATTAGCAAAGAATCTCCAACTAAATGACATCATTTCCTGAGGCACTTGCTATTCCCTTTTAATGCGTCAAAACCATGGGTAAAATCTAGAAATCTCTTGAAATCATCCTAAAAAGACACTTCAACCCTTATTTTTCAAAATGCATCTTTTACTACTCTAATCGTTTGCATCACAATCAAAATAATGCAAAGCAACAGAAAAAGAAATATCTAGTAGTAAGTGTCAATAATTACATTTTAAGAGTTGTTTATTGAAAGTTGCACTATAATAAGTTGTGCCTAGGAAGTTGTAGTTTAGTGATAGTGATGTGAACTCCTAAGGGAATTGAATTGGAAGGTTCTAGCTTGCAATATAAAAGCTAAGCCTCAACCCCTACAAAAGAACCCTCTTTTTTGAATCAATTCCAAAATTATTAAGAACTTTCTTCTTTCATGGTTTGCTAACCAAATGAACCAGGCATTAGTTGACTCTTTCTTCCCTTAAATCTTCTCTATTTCTAGATAGAATCCTTTCTAGACATTTTGTCCTAACTTAATTTGGCATCAGAGCCCAAATTCAGTCCATCCCAAAATTCTATCCCTGTCATGGTACCGTACAGGAAAAGTCCCTAACCTTACCCAAAGACGAGAGTTGGTCGAGGTTCGAAAAATGATTAGGCAACTTGCACAACAAGTGCAAAACTTGCGAAGAGAGCAACTTGGAAGTTTGAAATGAGATACCGAAAGATGATCATGAAATCCCAAATAAAGAGTTTGAGGAAGATGAGGAGCACGTCAACTCGTTCGATGATCTTGCGTATTATGATCAACCCAAATGTAAGAGCTCTGGAATTGAATTCTAGAATTTGTGAAGTTGAAGATTTTCAATAGAGGGATGCTAAAGACTTCCTTGATTGGAAGATCCTTCTTGGAAACAAATTTTGATTGGAAACCTATGGCTGAAGAAAGAAAGGTGTTGTTTGTGAAGTTGATGCAGAAAGGAACTGTACACCAATGGTACAAGAGGTTAGGAATAACACGAAAGACAAGGCAAAGATCTAGACATGGGAGTTAATGAAGACAACTAAGAAAGCATTTTCTCCTTAGCGATTACATGAAAAATCTATTAAAAGATTTCATGGGCTGAAACAACCAGACCATACGTGGAGGAATATATATAATAGAGTTTTACAACCTTTCATTAGGGGTTGGACTGAATGGCACTAATGGGTGGTTGGCAACCCCCATTTATCTGGATTAAGTTTTGCTATCCAAGATGAGATCAACATTAAAGCTGGTGTCTTTAAACTAGAAGATGCATATCAATTTTCTCTTAAAGCAAAGGAGAAGATAGCTTGTTTAGGAGCAAGGTATCGGTTGACTAGTGCAACTAATCTAATGTTTGCAGCTGCTGTTTGAGAAGGAAAGAGTAATCAGCCATCTAAAAAAAACAGCTATTAAACTTTTGTCACCAACAAATTTGCTTCCATAGTTATGGGGGAATTAGCAAGGAACAAATAAGGAAGGAACTAGCGAGATCAAGCAACTTCGACAATGGCAGCAACTCTTCTATTGTTTGTTTTTCTTGTGGTGAACAAGGTCACGGATCTTTTTCATGCCCATCACTGCATGAATTGTGTAGGTGAAGAAGAAGAAGAGGGGAAAGAACCTCTTTATGAGTACTTTGATGAACGTAAAGGAATTAACTTACTGAAAGCGTTAGAGTTCGGTTGTAAAGCGTGTGATGACAACACCAAAGTTTGAGAAGATTGAAGATCAGAGACGACACAACATAATTCCAAGTAGAGTCCCTTATGGAGGAAAATCGTGCAATTTCATTTTTAATAATGGAAGCAGCAAAAGCATAATTGCCAAGGAAGTAGTGGAAAACTTAAAGCTTCCTACCGAAGGATACTTGGTTCCAAAAATGTAATAAAGTACTTGGTATTTCTAGGCGCTTAGTGCAATTCGGAATTAGTAACGATTACAAAGATGAAGCATGGTGTGATATTTTGCCTATGGATGATTGCCATATCCTATTAGGAAGACCACAGTTGTATGACCGACATAGTTAGCATCTTATTACTTCGAATATGTATATCTTTCAAAAGGATTAAAAGACTTTCATGTTAAATCTTTTGAAGGAAGAACTAAAAGGTCAAAATGTCAATAATAACGAGGCTAGCTAATTTGTTAAGGCTTGTAGATTTGAAGAAGAAAGCAAGAATTATGTGGTGTGGTTCTTGAATTAGTTGGAAAATTTACTGAAAGTGAAAAGGAGAGTTCCCACTATCACTTCAAGTTAAGAAGTTTTTGATCGACTTTGCGGTGCTAATTAGTGCAGAATAACTAAAGGGATTACCTCATATGCGAAATGTTAACATACTATAGTATTGACCTGATTCCGAAAGCTGCATTACCATATCAAGCAACAAACCGCATGCTTCCACAACAAAGGGATGAAATAAGGCGCCACGTGGAAGACTTAATTGCAAAAGGATTGGTGCGAATAAGTAGAAGCCCTTGTGCCATTCCAACTCTACTTAGACCAATGAAAGATTGTTCATGGAGGATAGGCATTGACAATCGTGCCATTAATAAAATTACCATGAACTATCACTTCCCACTTCCAACATTCAAAGAGATGCTAGATGTCCTTGTAGGGTTAGCTATCTTTTCAAACCTAGATCTAAGAAGTGAGTGGAAACCATCAAATCCAAATCCTAAGTAATGATGAATGGTAGACAAAATTTAAGACACTGAATGGGTTATGTGAATGGTTGATCATGCCATTCAAACTCTAAGGCACCTAGGAACATTCATGCGAGTATGACAAAAGTATTGAGACTTTTAACTCCTTTGTTGATTACTTGGATGATTACTCATCTATGGTTGACAACAAATATGAGCATTTGAACCACTTAAGACAAGTTATGGAGGTTCTTTGTCAGGATAAGCCTCATGTCAACTTGAAAATGTGTTTTTCTTAAGCAAGAATTTGGTGTTTCTAAGGTTTATTGTTTTAGCTGAGGACTTAGAGCCTGATCCTACAAAAACAAAATCTACAATTGATTGGCCTTCATCACAACCAATTGGAAAATTGTGTAGCTTCCATGGACTGGCATCTTTTTTTACAGGCAATTTATTTGTAATTTCAATTCAATTATGAGTCCTACAACTGATTGCCCCAAAAAATCAAAATTTATGTGGACAGATGAAGCAGAGAAAGCTTTTGAGCAAATCAAAACAACCACTGCACAAGTTCCTATGCTTGTTTCACTAGATTTCAGCAAGTTATTTTGTATTGAATATGATGCATCCCATATTTCGACAAGTTATTTGCTAATGAATGTGATGCATCCCATGTGCAAATAAAGGTTATTCTTAACCAAGAAAGCAAACCTGTGTCTTTTTTCTATGAGAAACTCACAGAACCTAAACAGTGCTACTTCACCTATATCTATTGTATTAAGCTTTAGTTTGTGCATCACACCACGAGTAGCACCTTTTATTGCAGAAGGATTTTGTTGTTTGTGCAATTCATGAGGCTCTCAGATACCTCAATCCACAAAAGAAGCTAATTCCAAGGCATGCACCATGGAGCTTATTACTTCAGCAATTTACCTTTTCTATCAAGTACACAATTGGTATAACGAACAAGGCAGCAAATAGGCTTGGCAGAAGACCTTACTTATTGCCAACTTTAAGCAACCAAGTAAATGGCCTAGAGGTATTAAAGGATCAGTACATGAGTGATCCATTTTCAGCCGAATAATTAAATAATTAGAATGATCAACTAAAACAACAATGTCTCATCCATTCCTTAAGATGGATTCTTATTTCGTAGGAATTATGTACACTTGAAGAATTTCTTCGGATGCAGATCATGAGAGAACTACATGGTGGTGGTTTAGGAAATTTTAGGAGATAAGGCCTTGGCTATGGTAATTAACCAATATTATTGGCCAACAATGAGCCATGATGTTGATAGCTAAAGAAGCAGTGCAAAGTTTGCAAATATGCTAAAGAGAGTTCACAAAATTCTAGCTTATATATTACATTACCAGTTGCTTCTTTCTCCTTTGGTTTATCTTAGCATATATTCGTGCTTGGACTTCCAAAGACATCCAAAGGGTTTGATTCTATATTAGTTGTGGTTGATTGTTTCTCTAAGATAGCACACTTCATTCCATGTTTTAAGATTGCTTATGCATCTCATGACAAATTTATCTTTTAAAGAATTGTGTTTACGTGGAGTTCTATAACCATGTGTCCAAAAGAGATTGAAGTTCATGGGACATTTTTGGCATTCTTTATAGAGGAAGCTAGGAACACAACTGCAATATTAGCATGTGTCATCCAAAAATGGATGGCTAAATTGAAGTAGTTAAATGAAGCCTTGGAAATTAGCTAGGTTGCCTAGTCAAAGAAATTGTGAAGATATGGGACATGATTTTGCCTCAAGTTGAAATTCCTTATAATAACTCTATCCATTGCACTACCAAGGACTTCTTTTGAGGTTCCTTATGGCATTTACCTCAAAAGGTCTTGGATCTAGTCTCATTACCAAAGGCAACTAGAGTTATAAAAGATGAAGCAGCATATGTTGATCATATTCGCCGCATACATGAAGTAAAAGTTGTCGTTGAAGCTAGTAAAGAGCATCATACAAAAGCAGCAAACAAGCATTAGCATTTCAAAGAGTTTGCTGAAGGTGATCAGGTCTTGGTACATCTTAAAAAGGATATGTTTCCAAAAGGTATATACCATAAGCTAGCTTCACAGAAAATTGGCCCATGAAAAATTGTAAAGAAAATAAATCATAATGCTTATGTGGTAGAATTGCCACATAATCTTCAAATCAATCCAAACTTTAGTGTTGCTGATTTATTTGAATTTCATGGCTTTGATGAAGACATAGGCCTATCAGTTGACCAAGAGCGAAGTATACAAATTCCGAAAAAGGTTAAAGAAGTGATTGAGGAAATTCTTGATATGAAGGGAGCACAATCACGAAGGGGAAACCAATATCGTAGATTCCTTATCAAATCGTTAGAGAAGCCAACAACTGAAGGCAGTTGGATTTCGGAAGAACTAAAAAGAATTGATCCTACTATTTTATGATCAATACATCAAAAATTTCTCATCAAAGCCGACTTTCTCGTCAAAAATCTTCACCCAAAAGGGAACTAATGCATAAATAGTAGAAAAGGAAATATTTAGTAGCAAGTGCCAATAATTACATTTTGGAAGTTGTTTCTTGAAAGTTGCACCCTAGTAAGTTGTGCCAAGGAAGTTTTAATTTAGTAATTGTAATTTTAATTCCCTAAAAGATGTAAGTTGAAAGGTCTCTATAAAAGCTAAGCCTCAACCCTTGTAAAAGCAACCCCTTTCTTGAATTAATCCTAGAATTATTAAGAACTTTCTTCTTTCCTAGCTTACTACACCAGAAGAACCAATTATTGGTTTTGTTTGAATCTTTCTTCTCTCAAACCTTTTTTGTTTCTAGGTACAATCCTATTTAGACTTTGTCCTACATCACAAAAATTAAACAAGAAATGAGGCCCAATGCCTCCTACCATTAACATGCTAAAGGGCATTTTCAAACCCTACACCCACATCTTCTCAATTCCAAAAACATTCTTGCTCAAGCCATGTTCTTTTATCGTCTCCATGTTTCCTTCTAATTGGTAGCCCGATTGGCTTCACCACTAGTGTCCCTTCTCTTTTAGCTTTTCCTCTTTTATCAACCTTGCTTCTATCTCCTCTACTTCAACTCACCAATTAATATCAAATCATCACTAATTAAGGCACACCTAATTGGTGCTTTTTCAATCATTTTTGAATCATGTTGCAAATTTTGTTATCAAACACTTTTTTATGAGTCTCAAGCATGGACATTTTGTTGGCTTCAACGCTAAAGTTAAGTTTTATATTTGGTTATCTAATTCTTAATTGATTTTTTTTTATTGATTGTGGTATATTTTATTTATTTGGTGTTTTACGGATGATGTGTAGACCTTAAATCTAGCATTTTTATATTACTCTTGATGCTACTACAATCTTAAATTTGGGTTACACTATTAGAAGAGATGGACATATTGATTGCTAAGAAAATGAAGTAAAAGAAAAGATTAAAATTTTAAAAATAACATTGAACTATTCAACTTTCTTAAGTAAGGCATTATACTTTTATTCTATCCAAATAAACCTTTATCCTTTAATTTGTATCTAAATGAACGCTTATTTCAAATGAAATGTTGCCTTCTGTTACGAACAATCAACTCCCTTTGAATTTTTTGTCCACATGGAAGATGACATGCTTGATGACATGGCCCGAAATTTTAAAAAAAAAAACTTGAGAATAAAAAAAAATAAATTCTTTCCTTTTCTTTTTTTCTTCCTTTCACACTCCTCCCAATTCTCACTCTTGATCCCTCGACCCAAATCCTTTCGACCATTATATCAAGCCAGCCAAGGCCATTGTTCATGTCATCAGGTCACGCCAGAAACAATTTATTTATACTTTGAATTCAAGTTTTTTCATGCCATCTTTCCAGTAGGCAAAAAATTTAGCTGGTATTGACTGTAAAAAAGTCAACCTTCCAGTTGATAATAATTCATTTGGGTAAAATTAAAGGATAAGGGTTTTTTTAGATATGATATAAGAGCTTGCTTTAAAAAATTGTAAGAATTGGAAAATTCATTAGACCTAGTAATATCAGGCGCAACACGAAAAACAACTAAAACAAAATTTAGAAAAAAAAAAAAAAAAAAAAACAGAAACATGGCACAAATACATGAACGTACCAAAAGTTATACAAAACAAATTATTAGTGTATCAAAATTTATACAAATATAATATCTCAAACAAGATTATAACATTAACACGACATCAATACACAAATTGTCAGGTCTAAAATCCATTAAGGCTCATCAAGTTCCTACCAAACACAACAACCCTATCAACTGTAAATCACCATGAATTTCATTTGTTAGAAGAGCCTCACACAATGTTTAAGGCAAAAATTTTTGAAAGACCTAAAAATTTTCAAGCAAGATTGGATAACCTTAAAATTGTTAATAGAAAAAAGGATCTAATAAAATGAATGTAACAAATCTTCATAAGATCTATGTAGCTGATTTGACAATTTTGATTCATCATCTTAGTAGAATTTGTCGCAACCTAATTTAAAATTCGATGTTTCTTAGCAATTTTCCTTAAACCAACATGCATTTGCAAAAAATTTAAAGAAACAAAAAAGGACATGTTTATACTGCATAATCATATACCTTGCATCTAAACCATGCACCACGATAACCAGCCACAAAAGATCTTGTCTCTACTAGTTGACCAACTTCAAATGGAAGGCTATGAGGATCCATTACAGCAAATTAAAGGGCATAAAGCTACAATGCAAATACTTCCAACATTAGAAGCAGCTCCAACATAAAGGTATAAATATAATACAACAAAGTGATTAAAGCATTGCATATTAATAAGTCGAAGAAAGAGACCACTAGGAATAACAATATGAAGCAAAAGATTGACGTTCTTTTAAATTAGAAATAAACTGCAAATTTACTATACTTATGTGGTTGCCATCGTTGAAGAACACATTAATCTGATCAGAAGATGCTGAGGAGATAGGAACTGAGTACCTCAACGAAGAGATTTGGGATGGAAATATGGACCCTCGACCGTGAACGATAGTAGAAAGAGACAGGGGGAGAGAGATTAGGGTTTAATGAAGAAAATGTTAGGATTTTGGGCTTACAGTTTGCTTTTATAGATGGCCCAATCTTAGTCGAATCTGAAGAACCAGAAAGCTGTTGGGCTCAACAGTGGCACTGTCTCGTTCTACCTTTTGGGCTTTGGCACCCAAAAATATAATATTGCCGAATCAAGCCGACGCAATTACAGCAAGTTCTACTCTTTTTTTTTTTTAATTTTTCTAAACATAAATATCAGCTGCACTTAGTTAGAGCACTAAAATCCACTGATATAACAACTACAAAGCATGATACGGTACAAGTAGAGTCTAAACGAGATATTTATATTTATAAATTACTTATATTTGATTTAAATGAGATTTAAATCGAGATTATTGTTAAGTTAAGCAACTCAAATTATTAAACGATCAAAATTTATTTTAATGTTTGATAAGAATAGTTCATAAATTTAATTGGATTTTTTTAAATTTAATTAATATTAAAAATTTCAATTGAAAATCAAATCAAGCTTGAACACGAATAATTGAGTTTGAAATCGAATATGATAATCAAACTCATTTTTTATTAGATAAATGAGTATAGACACCGTTTTTGTTCGAGTTTAATTTTAGTCATAATTTTAATTTTAGTTTAAAGAAAATCCAAAAAAATGAAAATTAGAAAATACAAAAAATTAAAAAAAAAAAAGAAATAAGTTGGATGGAAATAAAACTATTTGGATTAAGATTAATATAAAAAAAGAGTTATAATTAAATTGAAAATGTACTTTGATTCAAACAAGAATTCTTAACCGAATTAATCTAGGACTCTAAAAATTTTTATCTATAAAAGGAGATTAATCTCAACTTTCATGAAAAACAAACACGACAATTACACAGATAAGAGAAACACAAGCGAGAAGGTTTTGCATAAGAGTGAAATTCATAAAAATATTTAGTGTTTTTGTTCTTAAATAAAGGGGTTTTGTCTAAATTAAGTGTTTTCGGCTTGGATTTTGAGTGCTTTGTTTGGAAATATTACAAGGGCGAAGTGTTAGAAATTTTTAAGAATTTTTCTGAGATTTTTCTGGACTATGATTTTACCATTTCGACGAGGTTTGAGTCAACAATGGATTTAAGGATTTTGATTGACCGACGATGAACAACAAGGAGAGAAAGTTGAACGAAAGAAATTGGTTCTGAAAAAAAAAGGTGAGAGTCTAATCTCAAGTTTTGTTAATAGGCAAGTCAAGACCATGGGGTTAGGATACTGCCCCACCCGCATGGAAGTTTAATCTTATTAATTTGATGATTTTTCTAGCTGGTTGAATGATGATGTCACCAACACTAACTAATTTTTATGCAATAAAAGTATAAAATCAATACTAATAATAAAAAATAATTTAATTGCTTTAAATATTTTAATGGATAAGAATTTTATAAAAAAAAAGTAAAATAAAGTTCATTTATATATGAAATTAATTTAATTAAAACATATTTAATATATTTTGATTGTCATATTTTTGTTGTGTTCTGTCTTAATTTTTTAAATTGTCGTATCATCATGTTTGTGTCTGTAATTCATAGGTCCAATTTTACCACTAATTTTCATTTGGTGCAATTTTAACCCATACTTCTACTTTTCAAGCAAATTTGATCAATAAGTTATGTTGATTTATATATTGTGTTTTGTGTATTTAAAATATTATAGTTTTATCATTTTTTAAATAATATCACCTCATAAAAAAATTTCAACTTCATAAAAATATTCGATATCCTTTTTCTCTCCCACTTTCAAATAAAATTCTCTAATTAGTCTTTTGTCTATGTTTAGATGAAGCAAAACCCACAATTTTTCTTTGCTTAAATAAATAAACATGAAAAAAAAAACTTGAATTTTTTTAATCTTTTTAAGGTAAGCTTTTATATTTTTTTATATAAATAAACACTTAAATTTCAATTTGTACCCAATCAAGTTAAACAGAAGATTAATTTCTATAATTACTTTGTCCACGGGTTAGCTAATATGACTTGATGACATGAACAAAAACTAATAATTTTTTTTCAACTTTTATTTTTCAAAATAATTTTTTTTTTAAAAAAAATTGAGACACACCAGCTTTCATTTTAAGGAAAAATGGCACATTTTTGTACGTTTTCTTGTTTGCAGCAGCTCTTCTCTCACTTCTTGCTCTTCTTCGACACTAAATATTCTTTACTATTACTATCATTAAATTGCTTTTTAATTAAATTTTTGGGGTTTAGGAAAATGACAGTTAGGATGGTGGTGGTAGTGGTGATATATTTAGATTTTCTTTATTCCTCCCTAACATAATATATCGAATTTTATGTGATAATAAAAGTATGATTTTTTTTATTTTTTATGAATTAATCGAATATATCTACGTATATTAATATAATGAATAAATTGCTTTGTAAATTTGAGAATGGAGTAGAACTCCAATTTGCTAGCTAATTGGAGATAAGTGTAGATTTCTAAATAGAGGGAAAATTATTATATAAGTCAAAGTAATTTAAATTAGATTTTTTTTATGTTATATTTACACATCAACATAAGCCTCCGACTCATCCAATTTATTTTCTGTCAAAAAATAAGATTTGATTTATAAAAAACTTTATAAATCATGTTGCATAGGTGTATAGCCAAATGGTCATAGAATCCTTAGGTAAATTTTCCACGTGTTTTTTTATACGTTTTGATGTTTGTTTTACAATTTTTTAGCTATTTAGGGATTAAATTACATAGTTTAAAAAGTATAGGGATCATTTAGCAAAGTTTTATATTTTAGGGCAATTTAGATCATTTATCATATAAATTATCCACTTAGGATATTTTGAACATTTTGGATGAATCCCTGACATTTTAGGTCATTTAAAGACTAAATTGAAATTTTAAAAACTAAAGGAACCTATTAGTAATTTTTGTTATTTAGGTCCAATTTACCGTATAAGTTACCCACGTAGGGTAAATTGATCATTTCTTTTCTAAATTTGAGTCCTTTAAGGGGGATTTGTTTCAGGTAATATTTCATCACTGGCCAAGATAAAAGATCTCGTCATGGGATTATTGTGTTTGGTTCAGAAACATTCCTTAAGCTCGGTAATATGACACTACCTATAATACCAAAATTCGATAATATAGGGGGTAATCTCATAACCACATTTTTCTAAGCTTATGTTACATTCCGGGGTAATATAACATTTTTGTCACTTTTATCCCTCATTTTATATGTTTTTGGTCCTTTTCGTCCTTAAATTATCATCAAATTAAAACACATACCATGAACACATGCCTTGATATCAAGTATGTTGTGTCCACTGATATTTTATTTTTACAATAATAGTGGAATACTAAAAGGTTAATTTATTATTATTTTTATACAAGACTAACTATATAGTGAATATTTTGTATTTTTAATTCTTTCAAATTTTTTAATCCTTTTGAATTTTTTAATTCTTTCAAGTTTTTATGAGAATTACATCAATAAGTCAAAATTACTATCTCATATATTATTTTAATTTTTACATTAACTATATTCATATTGAGTGGCCCCCAAAATAAAATATTTAGTTTTGCCCTTGATAAAAAACTTATTATAATACGAGCAATAGTAATTATGCATCTTATTCTTCTTTTAATAAAGGACTTCTAGACACCCGATTTTATGTTCGGGTTCCATAATCTAATATTTGGAAAGCCCATATCCCTTTGGAAATTTTTATCTTTATTTAAAGAAAAAAGAAAAGAAAGTTAAAATCGTAAATTTCTAATTCTGTGACTAAATCTGTCAAGATTAAATTGAGATGAAGATTGGTCAAAGATTATTAAAATCAAATTGCCAAAAATCTGTAAAATTATAGTTGAAATAGCTAAAATTGTGGGATTTGAATTCTAAATTTTGGAAAGGGAATTGAGGTTTTTGATTCCATCATTAATGCTTGGTCCACCAATCTCCCCTATAAATAGGACCCAAGAATTGTTATTAGGACACAAAAAAAAAAAAAAACAAAAGACGAAGAAAAGAGAGAAAAGAAAAAATTATTGGGTAAATTGTTTTGAGAAGGTAGGATTTGGAAGGAAAGCTTGGCTTTTCTCTAGGTAAATATTTTAGTTTTTCTTTGATTTTGTTTTTCTTATTGTTTGCAACATCAAAATTGTTTTTAATATTCTTAGTTTTATAAAAAAATTTATCATAGTTTAAAAAAAAAAAATTGGAAAGTTGAAAGTTTATGGTGATTGAATGAAGTTTCCGACTAAAACAGTTCTTCAAAATATGTTTTGCAAGTTTAAATAAGTTGAGAGCATCTTTTTTCCTCATGATAAAAGTAAAAAAAAAAAAAATTGTAAAATAAAATGGACCTAATTTTGATCTCTGATGACCCACGTGGGGCTCAACCTTAAAATATTGATTGATTTATTTACTTATTATAAATATTATTTTTTCAAATATATATTTTTTTAAAAAAAGATTCTTATTACATTTTTTTTGTGAATAACTTTATGTAATTATTTTAGTATTCTTTAAACTTTATTTTTACTTATACGTGTATATTTTTTTATAAATTTATCTCCTTTAATTATTTATTTATTTCCTTATTTACTTTTTATTTTTCTTGTTCATTTAATTATTTCTTTTAATCTTTTATAATTAAATTACATATATATATACTTATATCAATGAGTAATAAAAAATTCATATAATAGTTTATTTGCATTTTAGAAATAATTAATCTTAATTAAAATTAATTAGGATCTTTTCGATGACGGAACTCGAATAAGTCGTAAATGGTTAACTTTTAAGAATTTTCTAGGTGAGAAAATTTCAATTAAATTCCACCAGCATGATGGAGAGTTTAGTCGATAATTTTCAATATTAAAGGCCTTGGTTAATTTTTATAAATAAAAAATTTAATTAAATTGGAATAAAAGTTTAAAATTTTTACTTCTTTACATAAAATACTAAAATAAATCTGACTTCAAAGGAGCAAATAGATTCTTTTGAATACTCTTGAGGTAAGAAAACATATCTCGGAATTCTACCAACATAATGGAGAATTTCGAGAAAAATATTTCCAATATTTAAGTTTTGATTAAAAATAAATAAATTAGATGTTTAGGTAAAATTTAGATTTTTTTCATAAAATATTAAAATGAATCCAACGATGGAGTCACTTCAAGGGAGCAAACAGATTCCTTTGAATACTCTTGAGGTAAGAAAATATTTCTCAAAATTCCATCAGCATGATGGAGAATTTCTTCAAAAATATTTTCAATATTTAATTTTCGATTAAAAATAAATAAATTAGATGTTTAGATAAAATTTAAATTTTTTTTATTTTTCATAAAATATTAAAATGAATCTGACAATAGAGTTAATTTAAGGAAGTAAATAGATTTCCTTAAAAACTCTTGAGCTGAGGAAATTTTTCTTGAACATTTCACCAGTATAATGGAGAATTCTTTAGAAAAGATTTTCAATACTTAAATATTCAGTTAATAAATCAAGACCTTTTAAACTATAGGACCTTTAGTTCAACATTAGGCTAACTAGGTATTGTTTTTGTGACAGGCGTTGTGGGGGTGTCAATCCTTCCCCATACGTAACCGAACTCCCGAATCTAGTTCTGAACGTAGATCAGAACCTATTCTTTTAGGGTGTCTTACTCAAGCTTAGTGTAATTTTAAAAAGAATATATTCATATAGGTGATCTAATCACACCTTTAAAAAAGATTAGTGGCGACTCCCACCTTTTATGTCTAGCGGCCAAATTTTTATTAGGTACGTTATGACAGCTTGGCGACTGCACTGGGGATGTTAGATAGTCAAACCATAATTAGCCTTATGATACTATAGTTCATCATAGTTGGTTTTAAAATGATCACTTGTTTATGTTTATTTGTTAATTTTTATTACATTATTGTTTCGCTAATGTTTATTCTTTGCTTCAATACAGATGAAAATGTTAAGGTTTGAATTGTTCCTTCGCACACATTGCACAAATCATATCATAAAGCCTTAGACCCGGGTTGTCCTTTTAGGAGGGGGTAAAAGTAACTACGCTCTCTTGAGGTGTCAACCTCCGCATGGGCTAGCAAACACTCTCAGGGTGTAAAGTACCAAAGCTTTCGGGAGGTAATAACCTTTGCAGTGGATAGGGAAATACTCCCACTCAAATTGAACTCTATCCAATTGAAGCCTATAATGGGTGAGGATCGAGGTGCCTTACTCATGCTCCATGGGTGATGTAAGGAACAATTTGGGGACCATTTTAGACTCGTCAAATATCCTAACCCAACATGTAAATAACACTGAAGAAGCCAACTTTAGGATAGAGCCATGCCAACCCCGTTGTATAGAAATAATCTAAGATAGGACACATGAAGGAACCTATCTCTCATTTCTCAAGATGTATATTTTTATGCATATGCTTTTATTATTTTTTTTATTTTTTTTAACCATTTTACTTTACTTTATTTTCCTCTTCATGCACTCACATCATCATGACATCATTAGAATATCTTGCTACATAACTATTTTCAGTAAAAAATGAACTTTTAAGTAACATCCATGGCAAGCCTATCAAAGTCTGAATCTGCCAAGTATAAGCACTTAGATGATTTGAAGGCTAGATTAGAAGCAACTCAGCTAGTAGAAGGTAATTGTTTATCAGTAGGATATGCCTCATCTCTCCCAAAAAAAGTCCATCTCGATCTTGCACAAAATGACCTAACTAATCTAGTGAACATTTGGGGATCATGGAGTTCATCAAAGCAGGAAGCTTTTCGGGTAAAATATAGGGCATAGCATTACTTCTTCCGATCAAAGTGGACAACAATTTGATAAGGGCCATAGTTCAATTTTGGGATCCTTCGCATAGGTGCTTTGTATTCAACGAAGTAGATATGGTCCCAAATATTGAGGAACATTCAAAATTGTTATACCTTCAAACTCCAAACCACGATAAGATATTTCGAAAGAACAAGATGGGTTACCATCAGAAGCTTGCTGAAATAATAAGGATTAATAAAATTGAAGTCATTAAAAAACAAAAGGAAGGAAGTACTTGCATTCCTTAGAGTTTCCTTCCAGATTATATCACCAATAATCCTGAAGAGGAGAAGGCCGTGAGCATTATGGCTTTAACTATTTATGGAATGGTCATATTTCCCAAGGCTTTGGGTTATGTGGAGATTGCAATGGTAACTTCATTGATCAAGTCGAACACCAAATAAATTCAACACCAACCATTTTGGCAAAAATAATCAGGTCTTTGAATCACTGCAGAAAAAATGGGGAAAGACGGTTTAATAAAGGTGCACAATTGTTACACATTTGGATGATGAGCTACTTTAAGTGTAAGGAAAGCAGATTTCACAGATTATTTTTCACTACTAATGTTCCCATCAAGGAGTTTCATGACAACACTTGCCCAGAACTTAAAACAAAAATTAAATAGGTAGCATTCTTGAGAAGGTTGACAAGTCGAGATGTGGTATGGAAGGCTCTTTGGATGTGTCATGATTAGACTTTCTTCCAGTGTGGGGATTAGCCTTTAGTTCAACTTCCAGGTTTATGGAGAGTTATCTGTTACACACCGACTATGGTTCGAAAGCAAGCAGGCTACGAGCAATTTATCTGGATGACTCATGGGCTTAATTAGATAGACTTTGCTTGCACAGATAAAGGGGTTTTAGGAAAGAAAAGAGTGTCATCAAAGCTTAAAAGAAAATGATTCGAGTGAAGGGAGGGAAATTCACGAATAATACCTCCCTAAATATTCGGTATGGCATATAAAATGAGCCAAGGACGTAATGTTACCTCTTGAAGACAACGTCAGTCATTCAGTCCAAGTTATGCCTCCTAACTCTATGATAAGAATAAAACTGGCTAAGAAAAAGCTGCAAGAAGAGAAAGATGAGGTAGAATAAGAAAACAAGAACTTGCTAGAGAAGATCAGAAAGTTGGAAGAAAGTCGATTTAAGCAAAATAAAAGGATTCAATAGCTGAACCAAGATTGCGACATGTGAAAGATTGCATTTAGAAAACATGATGATGTGGTTACTCAAAAGACTTCAGAGCTCAGCATATAAGGGTGGAAAATGAGGAAGCATATATAGAATGTATGAGATGGGAGGAAAGGTGTTAAAAGTTGACCCTTAGACTTGAAAAGTCAGAAAAAGAATATGAACAAGCCCAAGACACGAGTTTGAGAAGAGAACTACATCTTAGGCATTTATTCAATCAGATTTGCATTGGCGCCTAAAAAGCGAATGCATGATTAGATCAATATGTTAAAGGCAAGTGTGCAATCATTCCAACATCATGGTAAAAAATTATTTGAACTCTTAAAAGAGGCTCAGAATCATTATAGGTAGATAATGAAGTTTGTTTGGAGGTCTCAGATGTTAGGCTTTATTTTCATGTATGTTATTTAAAACATTATTGAGAATAATAATAAAGTTTTCTTTTTATCAATAATTGTTATATGGCAAATATTCTTTTTTTTTTTTTTTTGCATAACTCATTCATGCATTCATATTAATAACTATGTGATAATTGACTTAGATGCATGATACCCTAACTTCTTAATATTTTGGTAATAAAAAGGTTTAAGGATAGCTCATCGATTGAAATTCATAGAGTAATAAGCTTCGCACCATTACGATACCTGATCACGAGTAAGAATCATGGCTAAAAAGCAATCCAACAAGATTGAGAGAATAAAGAATGCCCAAGAGGAAATGAAAGAGCAACTAGCTCAGTTGATAGAAATGATGAAATAAATGAATAAGGGGAAAGGGAAAATGGACAAAGACCCGATGAAAGAGAAAAACCAAAATCTTATGTACAAATTTGTTAGTGAGGAAATCCCTGTTGCACATCCTAAAATGCCATAGGTTAATGTCTTTATGATGGGGCCAAAGCCAAATGACTTAATTCAAGTCCCTAATTTAGATGACCCAGAGGAACAGAGAAAGTTAGAACTCAATGAAGAGGAAGCAGAAGAGGACTTTGGGTCCCAAAAAATAAGTTTTCTGGAAGAAAGGCTTCAACCTATTGAAGAAATGGATTTTTTTGGATCCATAGATGCTACTGGACTTTGTCTCGTGCCTGATGTTGTAATCCCACCAAAGCTCAAGACTCCAAATTTTGAGAAATATAATGGCATTATTTGTCTTGTGACACATGTTATAATGTACTATAGGAAGATGGCAACTTATGCAAATGACTACAAGCTGCTTATTCATGTCTTCCAAGATAGTCTCACAGGCTTGGCTGCCAAATGGTATGTATAATTGGACAAAAATTGCATCCGCTCATGGAAAGAATTAGCTAGGGCATTTATTTCACAATATAAACATATTATGGACATGGCTCCCGATAGGATGGCATTGCAAACAATGGAGAGAAAGCCAATGAAAAGTTTTAAAGAGTATGCTCAAAGGTGGCATGATCTAGCTGCACAAATCCAACCACCTCTCACTGAAAAGGAAACTACCATGATGGTTATTAGTACTCTTTAAACTCCTTATTATGAAAAAATGATAAAGAACGCTACGAAAAACTTTGCAGATATAGTGATCATAGGGGAATTATTAAGAATGCTATCAAGAGTGGGAAATTAGAAACAGGAGATATATCTGGGGTAAAAAAAGAAGTCCTTAGAAAAAAAAGAATTTGAGGTTCGAGCAGTTCTTATGGAGGACCACGTGGAGGATTTACACCTCACAATCTATATCCTATCCACCAATCTATTATCCAAGTTCAAACAACATTGCCTATACTCATCCACCTGCCCCATCGCCCACTTTTTAACTAACTTTTCGCCCTCAAGTACCTATCGCACCAACAAGACCTGTGATTTAATCAGCCCAATTGACCAAATTACCAAAAAACCAAAGAGCACCATAACCCTATCAAAAAAGAACTCCCATTGGCTGTATCCCTATAACCTACAGTCAATTACTCCCAGATCTCATCCAGAACCATTTAATTACACCTGTGTATCTTGAGCCTATGAAACCTTCATACCTTAGATCGTACAATCCCAATGCTCGATGTGATTACCATACAAGAAATGCTAGACATTCCACTGAAGATTGCACTGCATTGAAGTATAAGGTGCAAGGCCTAAATAAAGCCGGGTTAATAAACTTTGAAAAGAAAGAAGAGCCAAATGCCAATAGCAATCCTTTGCCTAATCATGTTGGACCTACAGTTAACACTTTGGGAGATGAGAAGGCAAGAATTGTTAAAAGAAAGATAAAGGATATCATAATTCCACTGAGGTGAATCTTTAACATTCTAGTTAAAGCTAATATAATTTGCCCTGCACCAGCAAATTTAAATACTTATCATAGGACATATGATCCCTTTAAAACTTGCAAGTACCATATGGTGGTTGTAGATCATTCGATCTAAGAGTGAATTAATTTTCAATAAGAGGTGAAACGATTAATGGATTTATTCCAAATAGAGTTCTCAAAAGATCATAAGAATAATGAGATAAATGCTATTGATGAAGAAGCATCACCAGGGCTATCTTTCAAGGTCAAGCTGATGACATTTTATTATGATGAGAAGTCAAAGCTGGCTCTAATTAATAAACATGTCCTTACTTTTAATGTTCCGAGTCCATTCCCTTATTTGGATAACAAAGCTGTACCATGGAAGTATGATTGCAAAGTTGTAATCACAACTGCTGAACTAAAATTGAGTTGCTCTACAAATTCAACACAAATAACTGGCATAGGGAAAATGACTAGGAGTGGGAGATGCTACTCTTCTGAGATGTTAGAAAAATGTGAAAAAAAGAATTAAAGAGGAAAAAAGAAAAATTGGGAAGTAAGAAAGACCCAATAAAGAACTTTGATTTGGAATACCAGAAACCTGTGATAGAAAAAAAAGCTTATGAACTTTTATAACTGATTAAGCATTGCGAGTATAATGTGGTGGAATAATTGAATAAGATGCCAGCACGTATCACTCTGTTATCATTGTTGCTAAATTCTGAGCCCTATAGAAATGCATTGATGAAAGTACTAAATCATGCTTATGTCGCTTACGACATCTTTGTTGAAAACATGAGACATATTGCTAAAAGTTTAGTGACCTCTAGCTATATAACTTTCAATGATGATAAGATACCCACAGATGGACGAAATAGTACTAAGGCCTTGCATATCATGACAAGGTGTAAGACCCACACTATGGCTAAGGTGCTCATTGACAATGGACCCTTAATTAATGTCATGCTTAAGAGTACGCTAACCAAGCTACCTGTGGACATATCCTACATAAAGTCTAGTAGTATGGTGGTGAAGGCTTTTGATGGAACCGATAGAGAGGTGTTGGGTGATATCCAAATCCCTTTACAGATTGGTCTTTGCACTTTTAATATCAAATTTCAAGTGATGGACATTTCACTTTCCTATAGTTGCTTATTAGAGAGGCCATAGATTCATGCTACAGGGGCTGTCCTTTCATCATTGCAGTAAAAAGTCAAATTTATGGTAGATAATAATCAAGTTTTTGTGTCCGAAGAAGAAGATTTACTAGTCACTCAACTGTCACCGATTCTATATGTGGAAGTTGTTGAAGAAGCCTTGGAATGCTTTTTTAGGTCATTTGAGTTTGTTAATGCAACATATATGGGAAAATGCTCTGAAGCGGTGCACACGCCTAAAATAGCTGAAACTATCAAGAAATGTTGGCGAATGGGAGCTGAATTAGGAAAGGATTTGCAAAGAATAAAAAACTTGCCAATCATACTAGTGAATGAAGGAAGATTTGGATTGGGATATAGACCAACATGGGAAGAAAGAAGAGAGATGGTGGAGAATAAAAAGAGAGAAAGAGCGTCACTTGTATGACACTTTTCACTCAGGAGGATTTATTAACCTAAATACTCTAAAGGAAACACCAATTGAGGAAATAGATGAAGCTCTTTTGGACTTTTCAATTTATATGATGGAGAATGGAAGTCAACAAGAAGATCCCTTGGTGTATCTGATACTTTCAAACGCTGAACTATAGAATTAAAAGATAATAAAATTACCTGTTGTTCTTGAACCTTTACCAAAGTAATTTAATAATTTATTCCTTAATGATTCATGCCCAAGAACATTAGGGAATTTTTTATGTATTGGCTAATTTACTTTTGTTATTTTTAATTTCAATAATAAATGAAATACATTTTAGTACATTTCTTCTTCATCCTACTTCATTTCATTTTTCATATCGCACACATACCAATATACACATTTTCAACCACTTTTAAGTCTACAAATAATGAACATACAAGCGATCATGATAATGATAATTTAAGATTTGACTTTAAAAACTCTATCCATGTTGGTGCACTTGATAATGAAGAAGACTTGGATAATGACACCTTATCACTCGATTTGTTGAGGCTAATGGAACAAGAGGAAAAGTCCCTAGAACCTTATCAAGAACTTATGGAACTGGTTAATCTAGGCGATAAAAAAAAATAAAAAAGAGGTCAAAGTGGGAACATCACTCTTATCTGATGATAGGCAAAGGCTGAAAGAATTATTGCAAGAATATGTATATGTATTCACATGGCCTTATCAAGAGATACACAGTTTAAGTACTGATATTATAGAGCATAAGTTGCGTCTAAAGCCAGAATACAAACCAGTGCAACAGAAGATGAGATGCATAAAATCGAAAATGTTGTTGAAAATTAAAGAAGAGGTTAAGAAGCAATTTGTTACAGGATTTCTAGAAGTAGCCAAATATCCTGAATAGGTAACCAATATAGTCCCAGTACCTAAAAAAGATGGGAAAGTATGGATGTGTTTAGGCTATAAGGACCTAAATAGGTCAAGCCCAAAGGATAATTTTCTTTTACCTCATATTGATAGTGTTATAGATAACACTACAAGATATTCTTCATTTTCTTTCATGGATGGTTTCTCAGGTTATAATCAGATTAGGATGGCTCCTGAAGACAATGAGAAAACTACTTTTGTGACCATCTGGGGAACATTTTTCTATAGAGTCATGCCTTTTGGACTAAAAAATGCTGGAGCTACTTATTAAAGGGCAATGATGAATTGTCCCATGATATGATGCACAAAGAAATTAAGGTTTATGTTAATGATATGATAACAAAGTCTCGTGAAGGGGAAAATCACGTAGACCACTTCAAAAAATTGTTTAAAAGGCTGAGAAAATTTCAACTCAAGTTAAATCCCGCCAAGTGTATGTTTAGTCAGTTCTGGGAAGTTACTGGGTTTCATAGTTAGTAAAAAAGGGATTGAGATGGATCATAATAAGATACGAGCCATACAAAAATTTGTCTCCTCCTAGTACACAAAAAAAAAGGTAAGAGGTTTTCTAGAAAGGTTGAATTATATTGCTCGTTTCATCTCTCAACTTACATCTAAATGTGATCCCATTTTTAAGCTTCTATGCAAAGACAACTATTAAGAAGCTTTTGAGAAGATCAAAGAATACTTGTCAAATCCACCTGTTCTTGTACCGCTAATCTCAAAGAAGCCTTTGATTCTATATTTAACAGTGTGGGAAAGATCAATGGGATGTGTGCTAGGACAATTAAATGAAAAGGGCAAGAAAGCGCAAGCCATTTATTCCCTGAGAAAAAAATTCACTAATTACAAGTAAAGTATTCATCGCTAGAGAAAATATGTTGTGTGTTGGCTTAGACAGCTCATAGGCTCAGGCAATATATGTTATACCATACTACATTGCTTATAGCAAAATTGAATCCTTTAAAATATAATTTTGAAAAATCGTCCTTGTCCGGAAAGATAGCAAGATGACAAGTCATGCTTTCTAAGTATGATATAGTATATGTAACCTAAAGGGCTATAAAAGGGAGTGTAATAGCAGAATTCATCACTGGTAGAGCTACTGAAATTATGATCCTATAAGGTTTGATTTTTCAGATAAAAATTTGATGACAGTACTCTAAAAAGATGAAAAAGGATGTGGGGAAAAGACATGGAAAATATATTTTGATGGAGCATCAAATGTTTTGGGGCATGAGATTGGCCTAATTTTGGTATCCCCACATGGGAATTATTTCAGTCACTGCTAGATTGGCTTACAGTTACACTAATAATATGACTGAATATGAGGCTTGCATTATGGGTTTAAAAGTAGCGATTGATAGAAAATTTGATATGTTGGATATGTACGGAGACTTAGCTTTGGTTATTTACCAACTTCGAGGAGAATGGGAGATAAGGGATTCAAATTTGGTCCTATACTAAAAGCATGTGATACGATTGGCTAAGCGATTCAAAAAGGTTTGCTTTCTATATCTCTCTCGAGAAGAAAATCAAATTGCTGATGCTCTTGCTACAATGGCTTCAATGTTCTAAGTCGGTACTGATGTTAACATCCAACCTATTGAGTTGATTAGAAAAGACTCAACAGCACACTGTTCTAAGGTAGAAGAAGAGGTTAATGGGAAACCATGGTACTACAATATCTTATAGTATATTAAGCATCAATAGTATCCTGAGCATACATCAGATAATGATAAGAAATTCATTCATAAGTTAGCTATGGGTTTTTTCCTCGATGGTGATGTGCTACATAAAAGGAGTAGAGATCAAGTACTTTTCAAATGTGTGAATGTAATAGAAGCACAAAGAATAATGAAAGACGTACATAATGAGGCATGTGGGGCATATGTTAATTGCCATATGATGACAAGGCAAGTTATGAAGGTAAGCTATTATTGGTTAATAATGGAGAGTGATTGCATTGATTACGCTCGAAAGTGCCACAAATGTCAGATTTATGCTAATAAAATTCATGCTCCCCTGAATGAACTGCATGTTTGGGCACCACCATGGCTTTTCTCAATGTGGGGCATGGTAATAGGACCAATCACTCCAAAAGCGTCAAATGGGCACAGGTTCATTCTTGTTGTCATTGACCATTTCATGAAATAGGTAGAGGAAGCCTCTTATGCAAATGTTACATGAACAGTTATGTGTAAATTCATAAAAAAAGAGATAATATGTTGATATGGACTCCCAGAAAGAATCATTTTAGATAGTGCTCGTAATTTAAACAACACAAAGATGGAAGAAGTGTGCACACAGTTTAAGATTAAATAACACAATTCTGCACCATATCGTCTAAAAATGAATGGAGCAGTAGAGGCAATTAACAAAAATGTTAAAAGAATTATGGAAAAAATGACTGAGAAATACAAAGATTGTTATGAAAAGTTGCCTTTTGCCTTGCATGCTTATAACATTAGTGCATACGTCTACTAGGGCAACCCCATTTTTGTTGGTGTATAGGATGGAGGCTGCATTACCAGTCGAGGTGGAAATACCATCCTTAAGGGTATTAAAGGAGGTTGAATTGGAAGAAGCTGAATGGACACAAGAACGATATGAACAGTTAAACTTCATTGAAGAAAAGAGGCTTGAGGCACTTTGTCATGGCCAACTGTATCAAAAGAGAATGATGCAAGCACATAATAAGAAGGTTCACCCTAGAAGCTTTCAAAAAGGAGAATTGGTCTTGAAGAGATTTCTTTCGCATCAGCATGATCATCGAGGGAAATGGATACCATACTGGGAGGTCCATATGTTGTGAAAAAGGCCTTTTCAAGTAAGGCATTAATTTTAACTGAAATGGTTAGGGATGAATTACCAAACCCAATTAATTCAGATGCTACAAAAAATATTTTGCTTGGAGAAAAGAAGAAAAAGCAAAAAAAAAAAAAAAAGGAGAACTTAAATTGAAAACCAATAAGGACGATTTAAGTTATTGGTAGGATCTAAGCTGAAAACCTAGAAATATGGCTTAGATAAATCCAGCATAGTTTGAAGCTCTCATGATTGGGGTAAAATCCTTAAAATTAAAAACTTAAAAAAGGTAGTTTGGAGCATCAATATCAGTTGAAGATTATAGAATAAGGGCAAAATTCTAGTCTGAAACATGTTGGGGGTATCAATCGAGCAAGCTTTCAAGGAAAAGTCAAGGATTTGATTGATCATGATCATTTGGATGTTCATTATTTAAGTACCAATTACCTTATCTAGATTTTCCTTTGCAATTTTCTTTGAAATGGCCTACTTGAATTTCTATTAAATTTTATTCCTTTTTTTATCTCATAATAATAGAGAAATATTTTTCCTAATTTACGTTGCTTTCCCTTTTACCTTTTCCTGCATTCTTGTAGAGGAAATGTACAACGCATTTTAGTTATTATTAAGTTAGAAATTATAAAAGATAAGTTAACAAAGATGTTACTGAAAGATTCTTTCATTAGTTTGGTAAGGAAACAAAGAACTACATGGTAGAAAGGATGGGAGTAGGAGCAATAAAATAGAGGTGTTGATACTTGTGAAAATAACAATGTACAGTGTGACTCAGATGGGGCAAGTCAGTTTGATCAATGAAAAATAAAAGTTGAAAAATTAGAATTAATGAGACAATGAGAATATTTTTGAATCAATAACAAAATGATTAGCTTGAGAATCTTTTTATTATCATGATTTGGGAGTGTTTAGGTTCATGATCACGGTGTTTCATTGTAGATGCATTATGTTCCATTCATAGCATTCATAACATCTTAAGCAGAAATGACTTTTAAGAGTGATTTTTCATCAATATCAAATTTGCTTGGTTAAGTTTTAAAGTTGAAGCCTCGGTGGAAGACTTTTTTTCAAAATTTTAAGTTAAAGCCTTGGTGAGGGAGTTATTTCAATTTTTTTAAGTTGAACCTCGGTAAAAGAGGTTTTTTTTTTAATTTTTAAAGTTGAAGCCTTGGTAGAGGATTTTTTTTTCAAATTTTTAAAGTTAAAGCCTCGTTGAAGGAGTTTCTATAGATTATAAAGTTGAAGCCTCGGTGGAGGAGTTATTTCAAATTTTTAAAGTAGAAGCCTCGGTAGAGGAGATTTTTTTCATTTGAATCATTTTTTTAAGTTTATGCTTGGTTGAAGGGGCATTTCCCAAAATATCAACGACTGTAATAGGGTCTAAGATACGGGTCTCTAGTCTTTGTACACTTCCTGTTCTACAGTAAGTGCACAAAGAGGGGCAACTGTAGGCACCCGATTATAGGTTAGTGTTTCATAATCCAATATTTGGAAAGCCCATATCCCTTTGGAAATTTTTATCTTTATTTAAAAAAGAAAAGAAAGTTAAAATTGCAAATTTCTAATTCTATGACTAAATCTGTCAAGATTGAATTGAGATGAAGATTGGTCAAAGATCATTAAAATCAAATTGCCAAAAATCTGTAAAATTAGAGTTGACATAGCTAAAATTGTGGGATTTGAATTCTAAATTTTGAAAGGGAATTAAGGTTTTTGATTCCATCATTAATGCTTGGTCCACCAATCTCCCCTATAAATAAAACCCAAGAATTCCGATTAAGACACACAAAAAAACAAAAAAAGCAAAAAAAAAAAAAAAGAAAAGAAAAAATTATTGGGTAGATTGTTCTGAGAAGCTTGGATTTGGAAGGAAAGCTTGGCTTTGCTCTAGGTAAATATTTTAGTTTTTGTTTGATTTTGTTTTTCTTATTGTTTGCAACATCAAAACTGTTTTTAAAATTCTTAGTTTTATAAAAAAAATTATCATAGATTTTAAAAAAAAAATTGAAAAGTTGGAAGTTTATGGCGATTGAATAAAGTTTTTGACTAAAACAGTTCTTCAAAATTTGTTTTGCAAGTTTAAATAGGTTGAACGCATTTTTTTCTTCATGATAAAAGTTAAAAAAAAAGTTGTAAAATAAAAGGGACTTAACTTTGATCCTTGATGACCCACGTGAGTCTCAACCTTAAAGTGTTGATTGATTTATTTACTTATTATAAATATTATTTTTTTAAAATATATATTTTCTAAAAAAGATTCTTATTACATTTTTTTTGTGAATAATATTGTGTAATTATTTTAGCATTCTTTAAACCTTATTTTTACTTATACTTATATTTTTTTTTTATAAATTTATCTCCAGTAATTAATTTTTATTTTCTTATTTATTATTTATTTTTCTTATTTGTTTAATTATTTCTTTTAATCTTTTATAATTAAATTATGTATATATACTTATATCAATGAGTAATAAAAAAATTTATATAATAGTTTACTCGCATTTTAGAAATAATTTATCTTAATTAAAGATAATTAGGATCTTTCCGATGATGAAACTCGAATAAGTCGCAAATGGCTGACTTCTAAGAATTTCCTAGGTGAGAAAATTTCAATTAAATTCCACCAGCACGATTGAGAATTTAATTGATAATTTTCAATATTAAAGGCCTTAGTTAATTTTTATAAATAAAAAATTTAATTAAATAGGAATAAAAGTTTAAAATTTTTACTTCTCTACATAAAATACTAAAATAAATTTGATGACGGAGTCACTTCAAGGGAGCAAACGGATTCCTTTGAATACTCTTGAGGTGAGAAAATATTTCTTGGAATTCTACCAACATGATGGAGAATTTCTTTGAAAAATATTTCCAGTATTTAATTTGATTAAAAATAAATAAATTAGTTGTTTAGGTAAAATTTAAATTTTTTAATAAAATGATAAAATGAATCCGACGATAGAGTTACTTCAAGGAAGCAAACGGATTCCTTTGAATACTCTTGAGGTGACGAAATATTTCTCAAAATTCTACTAGGATGATGAAAAATATTTTTTATATTTAATTTTCGATTGAAAATAAATAAATTAGATGTTTAGATAAAATTTAGATTTTTTTTATTTTTCATAAAATATTAAAATGAATCCTACGATGGAGTTAATTTAAGGAAGCAAATGGATTTTCTTAAAAACTCCTGAGGTGGGAAAATTTTTCTCAAGCATTTCACCAGCATAATGAAGAATTCCTTAGAAAATATTTTTAATACTTAAATATTCGGTTAATAAATCAAGACCTTTTAAACCATAGGACCTTTAGTTCAGCATTAGGCTAACTAGGTACTATCTTTGTGACAGGCATTGTGGGGGTGCCGATCCTTCCCTGCACGTAATCGAACTCTTGAATCTAGTTCTGAACGTGGACGAGAACCTATTCTTTTAGGGTGCCTTAGTCA
The DNA here is from genome assembly GCA_038382065.1 of Adansonia grandidieri. NCBI lineage: Eukaryota > Viridiplantae > Streptophyta > Magnoliopsida > Malvales > Malvaceae > Adansonia > Adansonia grandidieri. The sequence continues at coordinate 2,611,907 of JBBYHK010000013.1, forward strand.
AGCTTAGGACAACCTTAAAAAGAATAGATTTATATAGGTGATCTAAACACACCTTTAAAAAAGATTATTGGTGACTCCCACTTTTTATGTCTAGTGGCCGAATTTGTATTTGGCACGTTACGACAGGACTAATTATGGAATTTTTATTTGAGTTTGCAAACCTTGCTTATTTTGCATATTGGCAAAATGATTTCAATTTTTTTATAGATTTAAATAACTTATGTATGCTTGATATTTTAATTGTGCATTATTTTGAAACTTTAATAGTAGTTTTCTTTTTGTTAGTACTTAAAAAATGTTTCATCTTTAATATATTTTAAAATTATTTTTTAATTAGTAATTAAATTATTATATTAGTATAATAAGTTAATAAATATGTGCAACTTAACAAATTTTATCATTTTGCTTAGAGGGTAATTTAGTAAAAAATGCAAACTAAGAATCTTATATGCTTGTCAACCAAACATAAGAATCTTATATGAAGGCTTACTAAACCAAATACAGAGATAACATGTTACTAGAAATGTGTCTCCATCAACTTGCAATGAGGAATCATATTACCAAAGGTAGTAAAATGTTATCTGAACCAAACCCCTTGCAGTCACGAGGATACTTTCATTTCGAAAGTGTGTTTTAGGGGGATGTCCGTACTTTTTAGAGTCATTTAAGGTCACTGAGGTAATTTTACATCAATAGTGTTCTTTTGGGCATGTCATTTTAAATTTCATTGGGAACTTTCATGTCAAACATGTACCTTAGGTGATATTTTTAGTCTCTTCGACTAAAATTGAGTCTTTTAGGTCTAGTTTTGTACAATACTGTTGAAACTAGTCCTAGATCAAGTCTTTTCAATTAAATGAAGTGTTTTAAAAAAATCAAGGCACTGTCTTCGAGTTAAAGTGGTACGTACAATGTCTCCTAGCATGGGGGAAGGGTTTCAAGAATCATTTTAATAATGAGATATCCTTTTCAAAATAAGTAAAATTGGGATTTTTGAATTTCATGAAACAAAACCTCATATTTCTTTAATTTCATCCAGTGTGTTATGAATGACATTTTGATTTTAAAAATATTAAAAATTTAATTTTATCGAGAATGGAATAATAAATTTAGTTTAGAAAATTTTTGAAATATGGTAATTATCACTAAATACTGGATATCGAAATCAGAAGAAAATTAGGATTTAAATTAATACATAATTAAAAGTACTAATTTTCAAGCATCATGAGAAGGATCGATCCTTACTCGTGATTATAATCAACTCTTGAACCTTTTCACTTGATATTTGTTATTAACATAGACCTCAAATTTATTTTTAATGGTTTCATAACCCTCAAAATATGAACTTCAATAGATGACTATCCACCTAGCTAAAACTAGATTGGTAGCGACTTTAATTAAATGGTTATTTTGTAACAACTATTTAAGGTTAAGTCGGTGTGCAATTCACTCATGTGACCCGGTCCCCAATACAAGAAATTCTCCCATCCTAAGTTTGGTGGATACAGGATTTACACTGTGGCCATGTTACGACATGTTTAAGAATTAAAAATGACAGATCTGGTTAAATAAAGTCCAGTATAACCTTTCCATGCCCACAGATAACTTTGATTAATCCTTTTCCTTTCTTTTCCTTTACGCCTCTTATCATGAAAAACAAACTCTTTAGTTTTCTTTTTATAAATAATAAGGTTAAGATGATAAGAGAATAGAACCGATTTAAGATAACCTATCTTCTCCTTTGAAGAGGCAACTAAGGCATCGTAGCCTTGCTCTAATGCCAACCCAACTGCCCCATCCACCTTTTTTGGTTTAATTTCGATAAAGTTTAGCTTTGGCTAGCTTAACACTTCTCTCTCTCAATCTCTTTCATTCTCTCTACACTTCTTTAATGAAGCAAACATGTTCAATCTAGCAAATCTGGAATGAAATTTAGGAAAATCATATCATCAAAACTCATAAAAATCACATCATTTTAGAAAAAGGGAAAAAAGAAAAATAAACATGTAAAGGTTAAAAAGGGAAAATACTCATTCCTTGAAATGTTTTAGATGGCCTAGTTAAGATTTGATAAATTTGATATGCCTCTGGCAGTGCCTGCCTTTGCTTCAACCTCTCAACAATACCTTGCGTGTAGGATTGGGCTATGTTCCATGGTAGACAAACTCCCAAATGTTAAAAGGGTGCAAAAATAAAGCTAGATGCAAAAAAGAGAGGGAGATAAATAGCCGAAAGAGCCAAAAGAGAAGGAACCAAGAGCATTACAGACTACGTTCTTTTTTTTCAAAATGAAAACTGAAAAAAAAAGGGCAAAATAAAAAAGTTAAAAGCATAAGTAGTAAAACCATTAAAGAAGACTTAGGCTAATAGAGTGGCGTGTACAACACGCTTTTTTACCTTGCTTTATTTTTTAAAAAAAAATCCTGGGTTTGGTAATTTTAGATTTTAAAAATTTTAAGTCATTCTCAAATTCGAGCCATTTTGGTTGCAGGACATTTTAGGTCTAGGCTATTCTAGTTAGGACAAGTTGAGTTAGGGTTATTTCGGGTCTAACTTATTTTAGATATAAGGCAACTGGGTTTAACAATCAAGCTAATCAGGTTCAAATCATTCTGGATTTAGGTCATTCGGGTTTGGGACAATCGGGTTTAATACTGGGTTAATCAGTTTTGGGTTAATTATCTTAAAAAATTTATCGGGTTTGGTTATTTTTGGTTTGGGCTATTATGATTTAATTGCTCAGGCTAATTTAGGTTTAAGTTACGATGGGTTCAAGTTATTTCAAGTTCAGGCTACCTCAAGTTCGAGCCGTCTCAGGTTTAAACTATTTTCGGTTCAGTCTCGAGTTTGTAGGTTTCGAGTCATTGCCTAGGCTGGGTTTAGGCTTGAGTGAATTTGTTGTGTTTTTTAGGTCTAAGGTAAAACTAATAGATCTAATTTAAAAAGGTTGAAAAAAAGAAAGAGACAGGTAGCAAATAGACTATTTTCTATATACTGAATTAAAATAAAAAATTAAGATAAAGAATTGAAGAAACATAAAGTGGTTTGTGGGCCCAAACCATTTAATTCTTTCTTTACCCATACAAATTAAAGTGTTGTTTAACATATTAAAAAAATGGAAACAGGATAATGGCTGGCAACACGAAAACAAAAAAGGAAAAAAAATAAAAGTGAGATAGACTTGTGGATAAGCTCTTTGGCCAGCAAAAGTTCTTATACTAATATATTGGATGGTTTCCCCTAGACTTTGGGCAAGGGTCCAGCAACTTGCCTGGCTTAACCAAATTAAGCTTGAGTCTGAGTTTTTATTTTTTTGTTTCTTGTCAGTTCGACTTAGTTGAGAACAAAAATTTTAAGTTAAAATAATATATTTTTTATTTAAATTTAATTATAAAACTATAAATATTAATATAAAAATAAATTTTTAATGGAATGAACATCAATTCATGTCTAAATAAGTAGGTCAGGCTAAGCCAAATTCAGGCTTAGCCTTAGAAATCAAAATTTTTTTGGGCCTAGCCCATGCCCAGGTCTAGTTTCCTTCCTTTGTTAGGAATTTATTTCTATAATTTCAATTATATTGAATAATAATTATTTATTTAAATATTTTTAAAATAATTGTCTTTTTAATATAAAAATGAAAATTTTTAAGTTACACCTTCCTCACAAATAAAAAACTATTACTAAATCAATTTTAAATAAAAAACATAAAATTATAAAATAATTTTTATTAAAATCAAATGAAAAATTCATATAAAAAATAAAACTTAAGTCGATTTTTTCTACTATTCAATTTTACTTTCTTCAATCATAGAAGTTCAAACCGACCACTTATTTCTTCTAATATTTATTTTTCTTCAATCATAAAAGGACAAAATAATTACAAATTCCTTTTTCACATATTTTTGAATTTTCTTATTAATAATTATTATTGTTTTGCATAGTTGAATTTTTATTTCAAAATATCCAAAGCAAACTGGAGAGCCCTTCTACAAAATAACTATAAGCCACATTCTTTACATTTGATATATACCCATTTCCTACAAAGAATATCATTAACAATAAAGTGTTTAGTTCTAGGAAATAAAAAAAAATTAAGCTTTAACTAAGGTAGCCACTTTTTGGAAAATATGTTTTGGATTCCTAGCAGCATGAACGTATTTCTTTGAATTTTTTTCCAGCTAAATGAAGTAGATCGAGGAAGTCCAGGTCACCTTGAACACTAGGCTTGGGGCTAAGTGTTCTTGGGTCAGGTACTTGTTGAACCCATTATGGTGGTACTAAATAATATCGTTGTTGGTTTTCTTGTTGGATTCTAGTAGAGTTAAAGTCTCTTTTTTTAGACATTCTCTTTGAACCTCTTTACCTTTGGAACTCGTAGCTGTTTTTTAACTTTAATTCCTTGCTCAAATAGTCGGCCAAAAAATTATGAGTGCCATTTATATGTTTAATTTTAAATCAATACTGAAATAAAAAATTATACCATCTAATCCTTCTTGGATTTGTTTCTTTTTTTTTTCTATTTTTAAAAATCTTTAACATCTAGATTATCTGTTCTGATAAAAAAATACTTTAAGGGCTAAATATATGTCAAATCTTTTTATTCCATTTATAATGGCCAATAATTCTTTTTCAAAGATTATATAATTCTATTTATTATGTTTGAATTTTCCATAATTATAGCCATAAAGTAATTCATTTTTATCTACTGGTGCTTTTAGTATTGCTCCCCAATTATATTCAGAAACATTTGTTTCAAGTATCACTTTTTCACCTTCAAACAGTAGATATTTTATCAATTTTACATTTTATTTTTCTAATTAAATCTAAATATTTTCTAGACTAAGTAAAATTTTTGTTTTTCTTTAATTTTTCTAATAATGATGTTTCCATTTTAGATAAATTTTTATAAAAAATTATTCCATAATTAAGAATTCCTAAGAAACTTTGCAATTGTTTTAGACTAGAGATTTCTTATGGAAAATCTTTAATTTTAGCAATCATATGTTCTTACAATTTTATCCCTCGTTGAGATAAATAAAGTCATACGAATTCCATTTCTTGTTTTCCTAATTCTATTTTCTTGGGGTTAAATATAATTCTATTATCTACGAACTTATCAGCCATGGATTCTAAATGTTTTATATGTTCTTTTAAGGTTTTAAAAAAAAACTAATAGATTGTAAATATACACAACACAAAATTTTCTACAACCTTTTTTATATAGAATCCATCTATCTTTGAAAATTTTGTGGGGTATTATAAAGTCTAAAAGGCATTATTGTCCATTGATAATGTCTTTTTAATAAATTAAATGCTGTTAATGCTTGTAATTCTTCTGTAAGTTTGATTTGCCAAAATATGTATTTGCAATCAAACTTACTGTAATAATTAGCATCTTTGGCCAAAATCCATATTTGCAATCAAACTTATTGTAATAATTAGCATTTTTTGCGAAATATATTAAATCATATTTTCATGGAATGAAATATCCATCAAATTCGAAATATTGGTTTAATCTCTTATAATTAATTATCATTCAAGCTTTTTCCTTTTTGGCTCGGCATAGTTTCTTACTAAAAAGACTAGGCTAGAATGTGGACTTTTTATTTTTTCAATCAGTCTTCTATCTAAAAGTTCATATATTTGAATATCAAATTTATCTTTATCTATTTTTGTATAAATCGTGGGTTTTACTCTTATAATTTTATTTGGATTATTTAGTTATAAGCTACAATATCTTAGATTTTTAGACCACAATTTTAGAAAGTCTTCACTAAAATTAGGTGCTAATGTTGTGTAGAGTCAATGTTTTTCATTAAGTTGTTTCATTATTTGTTTTTCTAAAGACTCTATTTTAAAGCCTTTTTCACAAATATTTTTATGTTTTTTCAATATAGAAATCTCTATTTTCTCATTTTCTAAAGTTCGATAAAGTTTTTCTTTATTTATTATGAAAGGCAAATATTTATATATAAAATTATTGCTTAACAGTATATCTCTATGCATAGCTAGAAATCCTAAAATTTTAGAATAAAAACTTTTTCTATTAAACCATATTGGCACATTTTTTGCTTTAAATTGTACTAGAGTTTCAAATTCATCAATTCTTACAGCTAAAGCTAGGGATTTCATTAATTGTGATATTTCTATTGGAAGAGCATACATTATACAACTACTTGTTGTGGCTCCTGTATCTAATAAAATATCTAAAGAATATGTTTTATTTTCTTTGAATCTAAATTCTCTTGAGATATAATCATAGAATTTTCTATTCTAATGATTAGAAAAAAATTATTGCTTCATCATTTAGTCTTATTTGTTTAATTATAACTTATTTAAATTCCTTCATTTTTAGAAGAAGTTGATCCCGAAAATATAGGGATATGAGCTCTTTCAATAAGTCTATTGCTAGAAATTGTAGAGAATATAGATATATTAACAATTGATTCATCACTATCACTATCCTCTGGTTGACTAAATAATATTTTGAGATTTTTTTAATCTTTTCTTTTAGAGGTCTATTATCTCCAAAGTAAAGATTAAAGCCTGATGCTTTAAATTCTATTGGTTTTGTTAACAATTTATCAGTTTCTTCGATTACTTCTATTACTATCTAGGCAGTGAGGATAGTTAAATCTCTAAGATTAATTAATCTTGGCTGAATTGTAAAATCAAAACTTTTAGGTTCAAATATTTCTATCATTTTACTGTCAAAATTTTTTATAGAAGTTTTAGCTAAATTTGTAAATTCATGAATAGCTTTCCAACTAATTGTATGATCACTGCTATTATGTTTCATTCCAATGTTTTTGGTTTGTATCAAGGTAGTCAATACTGTATCGATGGGCGTACCATTTTTATTCTGGTACAGGTACATGCTGGAATTAGTGTGTTTCGGTGTACCGTTTTGGATTTATCGGAGTTTGAATATTTTTAATTTATATATATAAAAAATATTTTCAAATATAAAATAAATGAGATTAAATAAATTTTATATATTAAATATTCATCAATTATATATAATGTTCTATAAAAAAATTCATCAAATATAAAAAAATCAATATCAGTTAAGCTAAAAATTTTTTAATAATCATTAAATTTATGAGTAATTATGTCTAAGATTCATCAAATTTATGAGTAATTATATATAATATTCATCAGATATAAGATCAATATTAGTTTAACTTTTTTTTACAAGCTTATATTATATTGGTCGGTACAGCTACTTTCGACCGGTACCACCGAAACAAGCCGGTACCTACCGGTACGATCGGTACAGACCGAAACCAAAACCAAAACAAAACCAACTATCACCGGTACCATTATATGTCGAAACCGATACGTACCGGTCGGTATGACTGGTACCGGTATGCTACCGACTACACTGGTTTATATTCTTAATCTAACATTATCATGAACATTAGGATCATTAATGGATAGAAAACAGTTTGGTTTTATTTTAAACAATGCCACTCCTGTTACAAGATTTGAATCTATTCCTTTTATTAGAGCTTTAATGGCATCAAAAAAATCTTTTATCTAAAATATAGCTAAAATTGGAGAATCACTTCCTTGCCTAAATAAAGCTTTCATCTCTATTTGAATTATGCTTATATGAATGCATCTAATTTTAAAGTACTTTTATTTAAGTCTCCTAATTTTTCCTCTATTAAGAATTAGGATGCCTACTAATCCATCTTCATAGGCTTTAGTAATTGTATGACCACTAAGTCGTTCAAAATATTTAGTATTCCAAGTATTAAATTTTAAAAATTTATAAATTTCATCCTTTTTTTATTTAAAATTTTTTGTAACTATTCTTTAGTAATTTGAATATCTTATCCAAATAATATCCTAATTTTGTTACTTGTTTTACAAATTTGCAAGTTTTCATCATAAAAATTGATTATCCTTCTTCTTCTTCTGAAGTTTCTTCTTTTAAAGTAAAAAATTTATTCATCATTAGTGATTTCTTCATTTCTATCATTTTTATAATTTTTTTAGCACTTTTTCCTTTGTTAGGATAATTAGGGGCCATATGTCTTTTTTCATTACATATATAACATCTATGTTTGGATCTAATTTTATTTGTCTTTTTTTTTTATCTTCTAACATATTTTTTATCCTTTTATATTCTTTCTTTTCCATTCTCTTCATTTAAATTTTTTATTTTTGTTTTTATGGAGTTCGGTGATGTGTTTTACATCCAAACTTAATTCATTATCTAATAATTTTGAAAATATTTTTGTCCAATTTTGTTTTTGACTTGTTGGTTGCAGTAACTTTAAAATAATGTTCAACCAATTGTTTATTAGCATAAAAATATTATATTTCCTAAAGTATCTAAGCTTTCTGTTTTTTCTAAATAATAATTATAGGTACTAGTATATATTTTATCCCAAAGTGCAGGTCATTTAGGAAAGTATTAATTTAACCAAAATTGTGATTGTGTGTCATCTAAAATTTGGTATTGGTTTTGAAATTTTTTAAAAAGTCCTTCTAATTCTTTAATATCACATAATTTTAATTTTGTAAAAATACATTAAACATTATTTATTTAGCATATTCTAGTAAATATCCATAAAATTTTTCTTTTATTATTTTTGTTATTTCTTTTAAAATATCTTCTATAAATTAAAAGTTATTTAATAAAGGCTCTTTTTTAGCCTTTCTTTTAATGGATTTTTTTTCATTTTTTTAACCATTGTAAAATATTCCCTTGAAAAAGTTCACATTAATAATTATTTATTTTAGTAATTAAAAATTTATTATTAGTAACATAAATGGATATGGATTGTGCCCAATCATCAATAATTTGAATATATCATAAAAATTCTACATTAGAAAAATCAAGATATGTTTTTCCTATTCAATATTTATTTTATTAGAATCATCTTACCTAGTTAGCTGAGGTTCAATTTTTATTCCTATTGAAAAAGATCTTTCATCTTTTTTTTCCTTCTTCATTTTTAATTCATCATATTCTAACTGTTTATAGATTTAGTTTCTAGGTTTAGCTCTAATAGATTTGGTTAATGACATTTACTTTTTCCTAATACTTTTTCATATGGTTTTTCTTAGTCTTTGATTAAAGGAGTTATTAGAATATATTGAACTATTATCTTAGTAATTTTTGTACTACTATCGTCAATACTTTTTTTAATAGTTTTCATTATATAGTTTTTTTTCTCATATTTAGTTTAAGAAATAATGATAATTATATTTTCAAATAGTTTTTCATGTTGGTTATAAAAATTTTCTATCATCTCAAAATATTTTTCCCATTCTTGCATATATTTTGTTATATGATACCGGCTTTTACAATATTGAATTATACCTTTTAGATATTTGTAATCTTCATATTCTCTTTTATTTTTAGATAAATTTTTATCATTTAAAATTTTATTTCCATGTTATTAGCATAATATAATCTAGGAATTTTAGCTATCGGTTTATTAATAATTTTTTCATTATTATTTTATTATCTATTTTTATTCTATTTTTTATAATTTTTTGAACATATTATGAAAACAATTACTGATAATATCAATAGAATTATTAATATTACTATTAATATTTTTTATATTAGTGTTATTTTTCTGAAATATGTATAGGATGCTCATAATTTTCATTATCTAACCCTAAACATTCTATTTCTTTTGTTATATAATGATATTGAAGATTAAATGTATTTTATAATACGAACATGATAAATGTGTTAATTTAAACGTGTTTACACATTTAAGACACATTAAATTATCATGTTTAAAACATGTTAATAGATATGTGTTGACATATTTACATGTTTATGACACATTATAGTATCATATTTTAAATGTATTAACTAAAATGTGTAGACATGTTTACACATTTACGACACAATTACTTAATCGCGTCTTAGGCATATTATACATTTAACACACTTATAACATAAATATATAAAGCCCGCGTGGTTAAAGCATGTTGCATCTAAAATTTCCATGTTAGGGGATGTGCAAAATAGGGGGGTTATGCAACCACCATCCTTATTGGTGTATGTATCGATAGACCTAATAGTATTGTACATGATACAGTTATACAATATGAAAATGATAAGAAAATTAACTAAAATGCGAAACTAAATAAAAAATTACACAAATACTATATGTTTACACGAACGTATCAAAATTTATATAGTACCAATTATTAATATATTAAAATTTATATTAAAATATAACACCTTAGATACAAGTATTATATAAAAATATATATCAATACAGTACGATAAATACATTTTTTAGGCTATTTGAGTTTCTTTGTTTCGTTTCTTGCATGAAAAAGTTCAATGCAAATTTTTTAGGCTCCATTTTGATGGACTGTGGATTAAGATAATAGTAGCAATAAAATTAGTTACTGTAGCGGTGAGCTTAAATTCTATAACAATTATATTAAAATTAATTATAGAATATATGTTTGGATGTAGTGATGGAGGTGATGTGAATTGTAGTAAGAAAATAGAAAGGTCATTAAGGAAATTAGATTTAAAGTTGTATATTTGAAAATTTAAAATTATTTTATATTTATAAAATTAATAAATAATTAAAATTTATCACATTATTTTCATTATACAATGATAAATTTTATTTATTATGTTAAATATGATAAATTTTATTTATTAAATTAAAATGCCATTGTTACTTCAAAATTTTTAAATAAAAACAAAATTGTATAAAAACAAAACAAGACATTGAAAATAATATATTTACATATAAATTTATCTATCATTTAAAATATT
>JBBYHK010000013.1:2627395-2685777 GCA_038382065.1 Adansonia grandidieri
AAAACTAAAATAAAAAATTGTAGAGAAATTAAAATGGAAAAATAAACTAAAATTGAAAAAAAAACATTATAAGAAATAAAAAAAAAAATTGCAAGTAGGTTGGGTCCAAGTGCGGCTCCATGCGCGGATCCTTCCCTAGCCGAGCTTGCGTGGATTAAAGTGCGTCACTTTTTTTCTTTTTAATGTTCATTTAACTGACCTTGTTACCGCCTAATATTATCTTGGTTTCAAACCCAAAACGGCATAGTATCAATCGTACTATTTGGATTTTCGGATAAATCGAATAAGACAATTATCTGAGCTAAATTGAATATATTTCTTATTCGAGTTATTTGATAACTCAAATAATCTGAATAATTTAAATTATTTAAAAATAACGGTTACGATGAAATTAATACGATAATAATAAGATTAAAATCAGTAATAAAAATTTGTTTGAATGTCATAATAATAGGATGAGATAAATTATATAAAAAATCATTATAAAAGATATTAGATTAAATGTATACGTATAATAAATAATTATAAAATATATTTAAATTATATTTAAATTAAATAATTAAAAATTATATTTATATTAAAAATAAATTAATAAAATAAATAAAAATTTAAAAAATAAAGATAAAAAGGAAAATTACCTTCTTCAACTGGGGGGTTTCAGTAAGCTGCCGACAATTATGCCCCGTTGGAGTCAATCCAAATATGCCCATAGTGGGGTGTACTCTGTGGGGGAGTTTCCTCCTGCTTTTCTTTTGGAATGTCACTGCGTGGGGGACATCCAAAGGGATCACTAAGTCGAGGCGACCATGTTTTCAGACAATTTGTGCGTGGAAGTTGTACTTTTGCATCAGTCATTGCCATTCTTAATTTCTGTCTACCCGATTATTTATAAATTTATTTTTTAAAAATAATATTTAATAAGTTTATTATTCGAAGTTTAATATTAATAATTTATTATTTTAATATAAGATTTTTAAAAACTAGTGGAGTTTTAAGGCTCAACGAGCAAAGTTTAACAAAGTGAAAATTAAAAAAAAAATTCATCTTAATACATTAGGACGAAATCTTTTAATATCATAAGTGAATTAAAAAAAATTACCGGATGTTTCATTTGTTATTTGGCCTTTTATTTTTACTACATCTTAAAGAGGTGTGATCTCACAGGCTATATATGTGTGTGTATATATATATATATATATATATATATATATAAAAGATAATTTCTCAATTATCCAAAAAAATAATTTCTCAAAAAAATTAATTAAAAAATAAAATAAATGGAAAAATTTTAACATTGCTTATAAATTGAAAATTAAATATAATTTAATCCAAAATTATTTTTATTTTCTGGCAAAATTTTCTTGTAATTATTTTTATTTATATAATTTAATCAAAATTAAATATAAGTTCCTTAAATTAGGTTATCAAACAATTCTATATTTTTTCTAATATTTATATCTATTTCATTTATTTGAGGTTTTATCGGCCAAAATTAATTTCAGGTTTGAAAATTTTATATATTGAACATTTAAAATTTTATATTTATATATAAACATATAGATAATATTTATTATCATGTTGGTCACATCTAAATTCTAGTGGTTTATGAATTTTTAAACATGTGGTTTTATATTTTACATATAAATATTATTCATTAAAAAATTTATATTAACATATAAAATTTGTTCATGTACGAATTATATCAAATTAGCATAATATTAAGTCTTTTAATACTATTAATGTAAAATTAAAAGTACGAAGATAAAAAAAAACTTAAAGTAAGTTTTAGCCTTCTTCTCTATTAATCAAATAAGTTCATTAACTTTTTACTATCAATGAAAAGTTAGAACTTTCAAAAATAAAATAATTTAATATGAATTATACTTATTTATTATCAAATAAATTTATTCGGTAAAAGTTTTTTAGTGAAACTAAAATTCTTACTTATAAATTAAATAAATCTTATTGATAGTAAAAAAAAAAAAAATTTAAAATAGCAACTTATAAATTTAATAAATTAATTAATTTACTTTTCGTGGTTAATGAAAAATTACACCTTAAAAAATAAACCAATTTAAAATCTCTTATATTTATTATAAAATTTAACCAATTTTTTTTTAAATAAAATTAAAGTTCTTCTTACTTTTATTTTGGATAAATTTTATTAATGGTAAAAAATTTTAGAATGATAATTTAAAAATTTATTGAACAATAATAACTATTTTCATTAATTTAAAAGATTCTTTACTTTTATTTATATATATTTTATAAACAAATTATTGGATAATACTTATAAATTCAAAATTATATATAAAAATATATTAATACCAATAGATATTAATATCAAAATAAAATAATGCGTCCAACGCTTCTCACCACTTTGTTATTATTATTGAATTTCAATTATATCATTATATTATTATTTTTTTTGATAATTTATATTCATGATAACTTTTTTTTGTAGGTACATATATTCAAGATCGCTTTGAAATGGAGATAAGTAATAGAACAAAAAGTTTGCATTAAAAGTTTTATTAACATTTATGATAAAAAAAGAATTCTAATTTTATTAAGTAACTTCTAAAAAATATTTTTTAATAAAACAAGGAAGATAAAAATAGTATGATTTTCTTTCAGCATTGTTTTCTTTTTTAAAAATTTTTTAATAAATAAGTAACATAAAATAAGAACTTATATTTATATTTTTAATAAAATAAATTACTCCTTGCATCCCATGTTTTTGTACCTTTTTTAAATGCTCTAATACTATATTTTCTATCTTTTTTTAACATTTATTTTTTTATATATTTCAAAATTATTTTACATTTTTTCACCTTTTGACATTAAAATATATTAAATATCAATTTTATAAAAAAAAATTAAATTTAAATATTAGACATAGCGTAATCAATTTTTTTCTTAAACAAAAAGGGTTTGACAGTTTGAAGTGAAAAAAACTTATTTTAATAAAAGAAAATTTTAAAATATTTTCATTTCACCCATGTTTAGTGTATTATGAAATAATTATTTAAAATATTTGTTTTTTTAATTATTTAATGAATAAGTAGTTTTAAAAGAAATAAGCAAATTATAATAGTAAAAATGTGAGTTATTTTTTAAGAGATAAAGGCCATTTTTTAGAAAAGTATTTTTTTTATAAAAGTAAATTACACAAATATTTTGAAAATTATATTATTATGTTTTGATTTTTTTTATCTTTTCTTAATTAAATTGGTGCCACTTAACTTAGTAATATCAAATTCAGTCAGGAACTTTATATATATACTAGAATTTATCATACTTCTAAAGTGGGTGAAAGATTTAAAAAAAAAATATTATATTTTAAAGCAAATATTAATTAAAATTTTAAAAAATAATTTTTTAAATGAGTAAATTACAAGAAAAAAAATAAATTTTTAAATAAATAATTGATTTTTAATAAATAACTTTTAATATTAAAAAATTTAAATACTCGTAGTTCTACTCTATTATTGTAAGATTAGTTTCATTTTATTATTCATTTTTGTTTGATTCAGTAAAATTAAAATTCAACCAGAAATATTATGCATAATATAAATTGATGAGATAATTATTCAAAATAATTACTGCACAAAAAACAAAAAAAAAAAAATAGATTGGGAATTAGTAGTAACGAATTTTTTCCCCAATCTCTAGGGTTAGGCCGAAAAGAAAAGAAATTAAAGAAAGAACTTTGGTTCCAACAACGACCGATTTCATCATCGAAAAAAGAAAAAAAAAATTATTCACTGAGACACAAACTGTGAAGAACAAAAGGCCACTCAGCCTTTCTCTATTTTCTTCTAAAATGCCATTTTAAGACCCTTTCTATCACTGTAAGTTTCTTTCCTCAAATAATAGTTTGATTTCGTAAGAAAACCCAATTTTAATTTTCCCTTGTCTCTCAATTTCATAATTCTTTGGGTTTTTTTTTTGGGACATTTTTCTCTGCACGTTTTGTTTTGAGCTCATTTCTTAGTTATTTTGTCTGTCTGCTCACTTCTCATTGACTACAGTAATGCTTCCTTTCAATTCTTCTGTAGAATTTAATTAATGGGTTTTTTTTGTTCTTTGAAATATTTATGTCATGTTAATTTTTTTTTTCTAGTTGAAATTCAATAGTTTTTAAACATTAGTAGATAGGGCAGTGCTTTGAGTGAGGTTGTGATTGATCATTACGTAAATTGAACAGATAGATGGAACCAATGGAGGGCGGTTTAATCTGGGTTTAATTTGAACAAAAACATGCTGAACTGGTTGTTGTATGCACGGAAAACATGGATGCGGGTGGGGGAAAAGGGGATAACGTCCAGGGAGTGAATGTTGAGTCTAATAAGAGTGGTGATAATAATTGGAATTTAATTGAAAATTCTACAGAGATAGAGGTAGTTGTTAATCAGGATGATGATGGAGGTGCAGGAGGTAAGCCGTCTGTGGGGATGGAATTTGAGTCGGAGGATGCAGGCAAGACATTTTATGATGGATATGCTAGGCGGTTGGGGTTTAGCACTCATGTTGGTCAGTTTAAACGTGCGAAACCTGATGGGCCAATTGTAACGTGGGATTTTGCTTGTTCGAGGGAGGTTTTTAAGAGGAAAAATGTTGAAAGTTGTAATGCCATGTTTAGGATAGAGAGAAAGGATGGAGGGAAGTGGATTGCAACAAAGTTTGTGGAGGATCATAATCATTCTATGGTTACTCCTAGTAAAGTTCATTACCTTAGACCTCGTAGGCATTTTGCTGGAGCCACTAAGAATGTTCCTGACACAATGGATGCCACTACTGATGCTTATGTTTCAGTGGATGGAAACCATGCTTCTAAGGAAGCAACCAGGGTCAGCAATGCCTCCTCTGTTGTGCCCAATCGCATTATAAGGAGTATGGGGCCTGTAGGCTATGTCAGACCTTCAAGCCAAAGGAGAACATTGGGGAGAGATGCTCAAAATCTCCTGAACTATTTCAAGAAGATGCAGGCTGAAAACCCTGGCTTTTATTATGCTATACAGCTTGATGATGATAACCGAATGACCAATGTTTTCTGGGCTGATGCAAGATCAAGGACAGCTTACAATTACTTTGGAGATGCAGTAATTTTTGACACAATGTATCGGCCAAATCAGTATCAGATTCCATTCGCTCCTTTCACAGGCATAAATCATCATGGCCAGATGGTGCTGTTTGGTTGTGCATTACTTCTAGATGAGTCTGAGTCTTCTTTTACTTGGCTATTCAGGACATGGTTATCTGCAATGAATAATCGACCTCCTGTTTCTATCACCACGGACCAAGATAGAGCAATACAAGCGGCAGTTTCACAGGTCTTTCCAGAAACCCGCCACTGCATTTGCAAGTGGCACATCTTGAGGGAAGGACAAGAAAGGTTGGCACATATCTACCTTGCTCATCCTTCCCTTTATGGTGAGCTCTATACTTGCATAAACTTTTCTGAGACGATTGAGGATTTTGAATCATCATGGAGTGCTCTCCTTGATAAGTATGATCTCAATAGAAATGAGTGGCTTCAGGCTGTATATAATGCTCGTAAACAGTGGGCTCCAGTTTATTTTCGTGGTACTTTCTTTGCTGCTCTTTGTTCAAACCAAGGGGTTAGCTCCTTTTTTGATGGCTACGTAAATCAGCAGACAACTATACCTCTTTTTTTTAAGCAGTACGAAAGGGCTCTAGAACATTCTCTAGAGAAGGAAATAGAGGCAGATTATGATACAATCTGCACCACACCAGAGCTAAAGACACCATCGCCTATGGAACAGCAAGCTGCAAACCTCTACACAAAGAAAGTTTTCTCAAAGTTTCAGGAGGAACTAGTTGAAACTTTTGTGTATACTGCAAACAAGATTGAGGGCAATGGCATAGTTAGTAAATATAGGGTTGCAAAATATGAACATGATCATAAGGCATACTTTGTCATGCTGAATGTTTCTGAGGTGAAAGCAAGTTGTACCTGTCAGATGTTTGAATATTCTGGCATTCTATGTAGACATATATTGACAGTCTTTACTGTGACTAATGTTCTTACCCTCCCATCCCATTACATTTTAAAGAGGTGGACCAGAAGTGCCAGATCTTGGGTTGGATTGGATGAGCAACATGCTGATCCTCAAGATATTTTGACTCTAACCTCCCGATTCAATAACCTATGTCATGAAGCATTCAAATTGGCAGCAGAAGGGGCAGTTGCCCCAGAGACATATAATGCAGCAATGAGTGCTCTTAGAGAGGCTGGGAAAAAGATTGCCTTTGTAAAGAAGAACGTAGCTACAGTCACACCACCTAGCTCTCATACTGGTGGGAATAGTCATGAAGATGGTAGCAAAAAAACCACTTCTCCTGCCTCCAAAATGGTCCCATCTTTATGGCCGTGGCAAGATGCAGTACCACCTCGCTTTAATCTTAATGATGTTGGGGCTCCACTTACTGACTTGAATCAACCTAGCATGGTCCCTGTATCTATTCATCGTGATACTGGTCACCCTGATAGCACGGTATGTGTGGAAGAAGTTTATATCTGTTGTATTCATGTACACTATAAATGTTTGTCACTAACATAGATCCGCATATGTGTATTGGAATATTGTTGTACGCAGCATTAGCTGACCTTTTGTTAGTGAAAATATGATCTATTTCTGTTGGATGCAGGTGGTTCTCACTTATTTTAAGTCCATGACTTGGGTTATAGAAAATAAAAATGCAATGGAAGCTGGAAAAATAGCTGTCATAAACCTGAAGGTATGTTGCCATATACTCTCATTATCATAATGATTCATCAATTTAACTGTCTTGTTTGCATTATTCCATTTTTTTTTTTTTTTGGGTTTCTTTTGGGTTTCACATTGTAAATTCAAGAAACAGTTATCTATCATGTATTAGATACTTTGCCAACTCGTACTAAGTAACAACTAACAGCTATTCGATTAGTCTAATGCACAAAAATCCTTCTATGCTGTTCATGTCTCATGGTGCTTTTAATGACTATTTTCTTCGGTGAATTGTCAAAGCAGGCAACGTTGTAGCATGAGTTGAGTTGATTGTTTTTCATTTCTATAATTTTCTTTTACCTCTCTTGCAGCTGCATGACTATGGCAAGAATCCTTCAGGAGAGACAGAAGTGCAGTTTAGGCTCACAAGGGTTACTCTGGAGCCTATGCTGCGATCGATGGTTTACATCAGTCAACGGCTCTCAACACCAGTCAATAGAGTTGCTGTCATAAATTTGAAGGTTTGAAAATTTGAACTTATGTCCCTTCATATCCTAGCATTTATTATTTTCAAATTTACTATCATTTAGAAAAGAAATGTAAAGGAGTTTGTTGTTTGTATTGATTTGTTATTGTTATGAATTGCCTAAGTGTTTTAGCTTAACGATATTGGGTGCTGTAGTGTACGTGTCAAATCTGTTCAGATAAGCTGACCTGTTGTTTTTATTTTTTTAAATATTTTTTTATTTTTTTAAGAGTATCGTATTTAACGAGTTCTTAATGAGTTTAACCAATGCTCAATATTTCATTTTTATTTATTTTTTATAAGTTTCCGCCCGTTGTCAACATTTCTTGACATTTTTGATATGCCATGTCTGGCACCCTACGTCTGAGTCGGCAACGGTATAATTTTATCATTTTGTTACTGTCCACAGAAAGTAGGTTCTATTGATAAACATCATGCGATTAGCATAATGTTAAACTGAGTGGCACTGATATGAGAGATTGAGGATTATCATCTTTCTTTTCTTGTTCACTACTGCTTAGAATTGAAGAGCAAGAATTTTGCTTCTTCTTATTGCTTTAAATTTTTTATGTGTGTTTTAAAGTAAGTATAATTCGGAATTTTTTTTTTTTTACTTATTGTTTGTTTATTTGCATTTCTCAGCTCCAAGATACCAAGACAGCTTCTGGGGAAACAGAAGTAAAATTTCAAGTTTCAAGAGATACTTTGGGTTCTATGTTGAGATCAATGGCCTACATTCGTGAGCAACTTTGACAATTGTAAGCATTTATTTCCCTGGTTCAATTTTATTGTTAATGGGAACATTATTCAACAAATTACTAGAATGTAAGTAGACAGCTTCCTACTCGTTAGCAGGCAAACAGATGAATTTCTTAATGGTGAATTGATGTTAAAGAATTTAATTGTTTGGAGTGCATGAAGTTCATAGAGTTTGTAGTGGCCATTGAATCAGAAACATTAATATTTGCATATTTATAATTTCAATACTAGCAATATAGGACTTGAATTTATAAAATCTGGCTATTTTCATAAACAAGGCAGAATTATGAAGCAGTCAATTTCTATGCACAGATTATTTTGCTAATTTTCTGTTTTTAATGAATGGGCTTTATTCATGGTCCATAGGGTCTTATGTTTGGTTTAGATAAACTACTACGGCTTTTACACAGTATTTGGTTTATATTAGCTGTCTTGTCTTTTTTCCTTTTTCATTGGTCTTAGCTTTTATGCGTCATAGGCCAACTATTACATGTTATCTATCTGTTGATTTGTATCGTTTTGTACTGCTAGAATTGGTATTTTTGTGTTTTAATTAAGGTTTGAGTTATTGTGAGTTCTTGGAGAATTTTCTATAGAGTTTCAAACTTTCATGAAAGTTCGGGTCAGTTACCACTGTAGAATAAAATAGAGAAAGGGATGGTTAGGGGTCTGCATTCCGTTACAAAACTCAAGTATGACAGATTAAGTCAGTCTACGTTTATGGTTAGCTATTGAATTTAAGGATTTTAAGGAGTGTTGCTATGATAGGAATTAGGTTAAAGTTTTTGTATCTAAGGTGTTTTATTTGATACCAGGGCTTTAAAAAGCAGTGGCATAGCGGTGTCGCGGCCGCTATTTTGCGGTAGCAGCACTGTCCGGCACTGCTAAAGGCTTAAATTGCGGTACGAAGAAATTTCACACCTATAGCAGCCTATAGTGACTCCAAAATAACAGTATAGCGGAAAATAGCGGCCATAACGGCACGCTATTTCTGCTACACCACTGCTATCCGTTGAAAAAAAGAAAAAAAAAAAAAAGCTTATTAAAATTACCATAGATTAATAGAGAAAGAGTGAGAGACAGAGTTAGCTAAAGCCAGGAGGAGCCTGAGACGCAAACCATTCGACATGGGAAGGCTGCGGAGTCTGGTTCTGGAAGAGGATGAGGAAAATAAGAAGGAAAAAAAAAGAGAATGGGTAGCGGCTGGTGTTTTCTTGAACAGAGAAGCAGCAGCATTTGTGATGTTTTTAGTTTTTGAGGAAAAAAGAAGGGCACAAAGAAAGAGAGTAAAACTATCTGCTTTTGGGTTTTTGGTTAAAAAGTATAAAATGGTGTGCATTGGAAAATTATAGTTACAATTTAAAATTTTTTGAGATTTTTTATCTAATATAGAAAGGATATAGTGAAATTTCAACAGTTTTTTTATAAATAATTTAGATGAACTATGTGTATTGTTAAATAATTAAATTAATGATTTTATTATGTACCCTCAAGTAAGTATTATTTATCTCTACTTTTCTATTTCCTAAATATCTTGAGTAAATTTTTAAATTTAAATAGTTTATTGTGATCTAAAAAATTGAGAATAATTTTTTTTTCAGGTAAAATAAAGACATTAGGTGCCATAGATTATTTTTAAAATCATAAAATAACAATTTTTCTGATTGTAATTCTAATTATTGCATTTTATTGTAAGTTTTGTGCAAAAATTTTAAAAATTCACGACTACGTTGACCGTAATGATTGCGATAGCATCCGTTACATCTGCAAACGCAATAAATGCGATGCTACTGAAAACGCGGTTGCTACCGCAATTTAAATCCCTGTTTGATACTACAAGAAGAGTAGAATGGGTGAGAAGGATTGTCGGAAATGTATGTTACTTTGACTTGGGTGTGAGTGTCAGATTCATGTATTCTGACACTGGTCTGATCAATTTTTTCTACTGTTTTTCCATGTATTTAGAGGGTCTTTGGACAGTTATATCCCTATATCTATGTCCAGAAATGTTTTAGGCACATGTGTCAGACATGGGTACTTCACGCAAAATGAAGAGTTGGAATGACATAGTTGGAAATTCTGGTCAGCAGAATTGGAGAAAGGAGGTCCAAGGGCTTCTTTTTCTGTGAAAAATAGCATGAGTACTGTTGAGAGAGAGAGAGGGAAATATGTAGATCAATTTGTATTTGTTAAAGGTGCAGTAGTACTATCAAACCTAACAGGACTGAGTTTCCGAATGGGAAACTGACTTGTAACTTGTGCCTCATGAAAATAATCAGAACTAGGGATTCTTGGAGCAATCTAGACCTAGCAGCATAGATACATGACAAATCTGCCTTATAAATTTAAGTTGCTGGAATAAATAAGATAAAATGCACAATTGCTGACACTGTAATTATGAACATGAATAACGAAGTTTCTTCTTCCATATCTGTATTAGATTACTTGCTTGTGTATCCTTTGCATCCAACTTGATTCCAATGTAAATAGTGAATAAACAAATAATGCCTTAACTTGCACACATGTCATCCCTCTTTTTGGTTAGGGAAAAGCACATGAGAGCAAAGTGTCTTGCTTCAAAACTTGGGATAGTCTGCTAAGGGTGCAATTATTCGATATATTAGTAAATGAAACAAGTTAGTTCCAACCTGTCTTGTGGTGCTTGCTTTTGTTTTAACATGATTGTAGTTCTATTCTGTCCTTTTCTGCTGTTGTTTGTTATGAATCATCATTTGCTGGCATAATTTGGAAGGAGCATGGAACTAGTTACTTTGTTGTTCAACTGAACAATTAACTAGAGGGCATGATGTATACCTTAAATTTGCCCACACATTGGAGTTCTATGTTGCCCTGACTCTTCATTTTTTTTGAAGTACCTGTTTTTGACGTGGGTGTCGGATGAATATTTGGACATGCGTATGGAGATAAGATCCTCTAGACCCTGCAAATACATGGAAATCTTGAAAAAAAAAAAAAAAAAAAATCCTGTTGTCCAACAATCACACCCACGTCCAAGTAACATAGCTGAAGTTGCAACTGATGATGATGATGATAATAATAATAATAATTTCAGTTATTTAGCTGAGGTTGCTTTGGGGCTGAGACAAGGTGGTATAGTTAATCAAGAAAACTTAAAGAGTAACTGGATTTTGAATAGGTAGCTAAGATAAATAGTCCCGGTTGCAAGGGCGTAGACTTTATTTTTTTGTTAGCATTGTGAAAATCAGAATTAATTACTAGCTGATGGAGAATATGAGAGGGAAAGACGGACAAAGTAACAAATAAAAGATAAACAATAGGGGAGACAGGAAAAAAAAATCATAGTTGAATGCTTACTTTTAATCTCTTTATGTTGGTCTTTTGATTATTATTATTTCTATTGTCCTTCAAAGGGATCAATTTCAAGGTTATTATTTTACTTTTATGACAGTGTGCTCAATCAGATTACATGCTCTTGAAGATGGTTTAAGCTCCTACTGCAGGGCTCATAGGCTGTATCAGAACTCTCCATGTGTGAAATGCACGCTGCACTTCATTCGCTCGTGCAGTATGCAACTTTTTGTCTAATTACAGTAGTATTCTATGTTAAATGTTTGACAGAATCTGATTAGTTATACCGAGGTATGTTAATTCTTGTGACACCAACTGCATTTGGTTTAGTTTTAGGTATTTGTCATTCTTATCTGTCAATGCTTAGTTACATTAGTTATTTGTTGGAAACCCATTTGTAAATTGAATTTGTGAATGAAGACCTCTTTTTTTTTTTTTTTTTTTTCCGGTACAAAGGAGGTTGTAGCTTAGGTATAGGGAAGGAGTCTTTGTTCCTTTAGCTCTTCATTTTTTCTTGAAATATTCATGTCTGACCATACCCAGATATTGGTATTGGGATATGATCCTCCAAGGACCCTCTAAATACAGGGAAAACTTGAAGGGAAAAAAATTAACATTAACCATGTCGGACACATAACTGTGTCCGATACATGCCTGAGTCCAAATAACAGTGGAAGGAGTTGCAAATACTGAAATTTGAATCTAAATCTTGCTGGATGCTATCTCTTAAGGGTGGTTGCATAAATTAGCTGGGTTAAACCTAGGTTCAATACTGGTTATTTGTACCATGTATGTTTCAGCTTCCATCATATTTAAGCAATTCTGAAGTTGATCTGATTTGCTAAAATATTCTTGGTCTTATCCCAAAACTTTTAGGGAAATTTAATTTGAACCTGAACTACTAGATACAAAAGAGGCTACAGCCTGCCAGCCTGGTTTTTCAAACCTAGTAGTTGCTATTTCGTAAGGGTGATTGCATGAATCAATTGGATTTAGTCAGAATTTAAATAATGGTTATTTTTACTATGAACATTTCGGGTCCCATCATATTTAAACAATTCTAAAGTTGATCTGATATGGTAAAATATTCTTGGTCTGATCCCAAAGCTTGCTGAGAAATTTGAAATTTAGCTTTGGCATAGGTAGGATGTGATGTTGCATCATTTGTGCTGTAATCCTCTGTTGTTATGTCTTCATTAGACCAAAGTAAATATATTTTCTTTATTTTTAAGATTTGCGTGAGGTGGGATATAAAATCCAACACAGGCTTTTTATTTTTCTTAATGTATTTCTGTTTATTAGTAAATATTCGGACATAAGTATGAGTTATGATCTTTCAAATATGTAAATAAAAACTTAAAATAATTTGAATATATTTATGTCAGACGTATAACTGTATCTGACATTTACTCGAGTTTGGGTAATGTAGGAGAAGGGAAAGATGGTATAGAGAAATGCAAGATGGGAAATAGAATAGAATAGAAAATCTACGTTATCTAGCTTCTTTATTTATTTTTTTAAGTATTTGTGTTCAATATCTAAGTCCGATACATATTTAAACATGAGAACGAGATATGTTGATTTAAATATATGAATAATTTCTTTAAAAAATTTGAATATGCCTATATTAGGCACATAAATGAAACTTATTCCCATATCAGGCATATAAGTGAAACTTACCCCAAGTCCGGGTAATAGAAGAATGGAAAGATGAAACAAGGGAGAAATAAGAGATGGAAAATATTTTTTTTATTAATTTTTATTTTATTTGCGTGCTTAACAAGAAAGACAGAAGAAAAATAATTTTCCTTTTATCTATATAATGGTAAAGCTAAAATAGAAAGTAAAGAAAATAAAAATATATTGTTTATCATTATATCTTTTCTGATTAGAGAAAAAAAAAACACATTTAATTTTATATATATATATAAAAAAAGATAGACAATTTATAAGTTTGTAATATTGGGATCTCACTTTTTCTTTTTTCTTTTTTCTTTTTCTCTTCCCATATTTCAAAATAGGAATTATTAGGCTTTAAAAAAAATGGAAAAATATAATATTTTATGATATTATTCTTTTATATACTTTTAATAGAATTTTTAAACGTTAAAATTGGGTTTGAATGAATAACATATTTGAAAATTTTTACATTCCCTCATTTAATGATTTTGTCCATTTATTAATTTCTTTAGGCTTCTTTTAGTAAAACTGTTGCCTTTTGTTTTGCATTTTTTTGGCAAAAAATATTAGGAAAAATAAATAAAATGTAAATAAATAACAAAAAGCAAAAACATCAACAACGTAATAATAGCTTAATAAACAAAAGAAAAGAAAAATTCCTAAAAATTTCGCTTATAAAATTGAAAACTCTCCTTGTCTATATAAAACATGTCCAAGGGGTTGAGCTGGTGGTTGATTATTGGACGAATTTGTTTGAGAATTCAAGTTTGGTCTGAATTATTATTTAATAATAAAAATAATATATTTATTTAAATTATAAATAATATAAAAATAATATTTTAATAATATAATGAATAATAAAATAAATTTTTAGAATGATTCAGATCCAACTCGATATAAATTTAAGAAAACTTTTTTAAATATTTGGTTCACAACCCGATCCATGAATTGATCTAGTTGACAATACTATGCACTCACGTAAGTAACACCATAAACTCTTTTTTCCTCCCTAAAAGAAAACAAGACTACATGCTTTTTTTTTTTTTTTTTTACAGCAATCCAAAAATATTTCTTCCCTTACCAAAGTCCAATCAAGCAGGATCAAAGTCATAAAACTATTTTATTTTTATTTTTATTTTAATATTTATGCATTTTTATAGTTAAATTTAAATAAATATAAAATTTTATTAACTAAACAGTAATTTATTTCGAACTTGATGGGTTAGATAAATAATTCAATATTTGAATTGATCTACTCTTTTTAAAATGACCATTTAATACTGAATCGATGTAACCGTAGTATTCGACAACACCAATCCAAGGTTATGAATGCTAGAGATCCCATTAATCTCAAAATGGCTATGTTGCAAGAAAATAGCACCCAAGTATGATTTCAATGCCTTATTTTCATTGTTAGTCATATTTGAGACAAGCACCAAGTCTTAAAAATTCGATCCATCAATTAATTTCATTTTTTTAGTACTAATAAAGTTTTATATTTTTCAGAAAATATTAAGATTTAAACTTTAAATTTAATTTTTTTATTATTAAATAAAAATTCGAGCAAGCCAATTTAAATTATTAAAATCTTTATTTGAAGTTTGGCCTAATACAGTGTGGACTTATCGAATGAATAACTCGACTATAAACATGTCTACTTTCAATGTTATTGAATTTTAATATTCTACCGTTAATTTTATTAAGTATTAGGTAAAAAGTAACACAATCGAATTATTTTATGGAAATTTTTGCAATGCAAAAGGCAAATTTTGCAGTTGCATTATCAAATCTGTCCATTTTTTTGAACGAAAAGTAATGAAATTAAAATATTTCGCATAATATTTTATTAATTAAATTGGTAAATTTCCTTTATTTTTATTATTTCATGTCCAATTAAAAATAAAGTTATAAAATTTAAAACAAAATTGAAAGTATAATAATAAAATTTGATATATATATTTTATTTAGATATATTCATAAGTCGAGTTAATTAATTTTTTATATTAAAAAAATTTTCTTACCCACGGCCAGACTCAACTCATCTAGTTAAAAAAGCCTGTTTCACTTTTAAAATATATTATTTTATTAAAATATTTTTATATTAATATTAATATTTTTATAATTAAATTTTAATAAAAATATTTTTTATGAAATTCTAATACGGCAAAGCTCAAATCTAAAATATCATATCTCAAACAAGTCCCCGAGTCAAATTCGTCCGATGCTCAAACATGCCTAATTTTATTTTTATTCCATAATAATTTAGGCATACTGCGTGATTTTTTTAGAGCACTTACAGGCCATTCGTCAATCAAAGTTACCTGTCCATGGTCGGCAACCCGTCCGGGCAAAGCTTTGGATCATTTTCTTATTTTTATTAATTTAAATTATTATTTATTAATAAAATTATTTTAAAATTTAAATTTAATTGTAAAAGTATATAAATATTAAAGGAAGATTTATTTACACTATTATAAAAATAAATTAATTTTACATAATTTTATAATTTTTTATATAATTTATATTTATTTAATCTAACTGTTATATTTTATCTTCTATTCACATAAATCATATACGTCAAGTTTTGAGTAAATTTAAAAATCTAACTATTTGTTTAACGTAAAAAATTTTTAACCATTAAATATATTAAAAAAACTATTTTCAACCAATATGATAAAGATATTGTATCGATTCAAAACTTTATATGCACAACATTTATAATTATATTGCTAAATCTAATAGTTAAATTCTTAAAATTTTAATCGTGCAAAAAGTTATAAAAGTATGTAAAACTAATTTAGTTTTATACAGGTGTAAGTTGATTCCTCCATGAAAAATAATTTTTGATTATTTTGTGAATAATAATTCAAGTTTTCGAATTTAAGTCAACTCGAAGCTCGATAAGCAAGCTAAAAAAATTTAGCCTAAGGTATGGTATCAATATTATATTTATATCTCCAAGTCAGGCACGACTCGATAATTTAACCTCAAATAGTCATCTAATTTTATGAATGAGTAACCTAGACCCTTTTAAGCCCATTTAGGCTTATCTATATTATCTTTAAAAAGATCATATTATTTTTATTTAATTTTTAATAATTTTTTTTCTTTTATTAAATTTTAAAACATAAATAAATTATTTTGCAATGTTCTAATATTATATATATTTACACCATAATAAAAATAATATATGTTATATAAAATTTAAAAAAGAATTAACGAAATAAAAAGAAAGTCTTATTTGGGGTCCGTTTATTCCGTTAAAAATAATTTTTAAAAAATATTCATTTTTTTATGTCTGTTTCTAAAAATAGCGAGGTTAATTGAAAATGATTTATTAGTCAACAGAAAATAATGCACTTTTTCTAGAAATTATCTTTCCCTTTTCAAATGTGAAACATATTTTTTTCAAAAAGAGTTTCTATTAAATAACATGATTTTTAATTAAAACTTAACTCAATTCGAATATTATTATTATTAAAAATATTTGATTTTGTAATTTTAAAAATATTAAAATATCAATATAAAATTATTTTAATAATATGATGTTTAATATTTATTTTTTGAATGTATTAAACATACATGTTTATATTTTATTAATACAATATAACATTATTTTAATAATTATTAATGTATTAATATAATTTATTATTTTAGTAAAAATATTACTTAGTAAAACAATAATTTTAGTTGTAACATTATCAATTTTAAATAGTATTTTTAATATTTTGTTGAAAAATGTTTTTATTTGGCTATTTTAATAATAAATTTATATTAATTATAGTTTATAAGTATTTAATTGTTATATTTTAAATATTTTAAAGGATATATATAATTAATGTTTTAGTAATAAATAGTATTATTTCAAGTGTTTAATATTAATATAATATTTTTATTAATTATTATTAAAATATTATTAAAAATTTTAATATTTAAAATTAATATTTGAGTGATAAATAGTTTTTAATGTTTTAACATTTATGTCAATATTACTATTTAAAAATTGTAAAATAATATTTTAATATTAATTATATTAATAAAAATAATATTTTTATAATTATTATAATAATTTAAATATTTATATAATTAATTTTTTAGTGGTAAATAGTATATTTTAAGTGTTGAATATTAATATAACATTTTAGTAATAAATACTATGATTAAAATATTATAATTTGGAATATTGACATTATTTCAATAATAAATAGTTTTTAATATTTTAATAATTAATAATTTAACATTTAGGTTGATATTGCTGTTTGATAATTGTAAAATGATATTTTAGTAATATTTATATTAATATAAATAATATTTTAATAATTATTATAATATTTTGAATATTTATATAATTAATGTTTTAATAATAAATTGTATATTTTAAGCGTTTAATTTTAATATAATATTTTATTGTTAAATATTATGATTAAAATATTACTATTTTGGATATTAATATTTTAATAATTGATAATTTAATATTTATGTGATATTACTATTTGAGAAAAAAAAGATTTTTCAAAATATAACTTTAACAACAGAAAAATATTTTTATTGAATCATTTAAACATCATAAGATCTATATATATATATATATATATATATATTTTAAATCTCCATACTTTCCCAAAAAAAAAATATTTTCTAAAAACTAATTTCAGCAAAACAAAAGAACATTAACTTGATATTTTAATTTGAATCTTTTTAAATTTAGAGAAGATATTTGGGTTTGGATGATGATAAAAGTTCAGTTTAATTTTTTTAAAAATTACTGTTTATATAGTATTTTGATTTTTTTTTTTAAATTAAACCAAATCCAAATTGAATACCATTTAAAACTAAATCGACCCAAACGAATTCGACAAGTCCATCATTTTTTTAAATTAAAAAATATTTTTAAATATTTTTTATTAATTTAAAAATAAAATATTTATTTTATATTATAAAAAAATAAAATTAAATAAAATATAAAATCAATTTAAATCAAATAATCATAATTTTCTCAATTTATAAATTAAAAATCGAACTGAATATAATTATTTATTATCCAAACCACAATCAAACCTATTCAATAGAAAATAAACCAAACACTGTGAATTGATTTTTCGATTTCCTCGAATTTTTTCTTATGATGGGTAACTTGACCCATTGTACAGCGTGTACCTGCACGTTACATTTGCCGCTCGCAAAATTAAACAAAAAGCATGGCGTGCAACATACATACCAATCAAGAATCATTAATGCATAGATCACGGGCCTCCCTTTCCACTTTTGTTAGTTAACTAGGAATGCGCAGTGATTAATAATCGTAATTAAAATTAAAATTGCATAAAATTATTTCCAAATATTAAAAAGATGAATATGTTCATTAATTTAATTGCCTTAATTAAAATTAAAATATAATTATCTTAATTAGTTCCTCACACAATTCTCGAATTACCCATGCTTGCTTCAAATAGAGTGGATATTTAATGAATATTTAACATTGCATGATACTTTTGTATTACATAAGCTATATAAATGGAATAGAGCTTTTATACCTGGGTTAAATGCTATAGTTGCTAAAACATAGAAATAAAATGTCTCGAAAATAAATGAAGAATTAATTTAAAAATAAATTGAAAATATTAAAATTCGAGAATTAAGCTGCTATATTAATGGCCAAGTAAGCCACATGTATAGAGCAACCGAAAGAATCCCTTAGAATGCAACTCAAATTCAACTATTTTTTGTTAAATTTAAAATTAGAACCTTTTTTTATCAAATATTTATAAGCGAATAAGAGTTTGATGCTGTACATTATTTGGAGGATGGACAAGCAACGTTGGAACAAATTTGATTGCATTGCCAAACCCTGTCTCTTTATAGTTAGTGGTCATTGATTGATTCATTCGTACTGAACTCAGATTCTATGGAAGTAATTTGACCTGACTGAGGTAGAATAGAAGGTTGGTCATCCTTCTATCACAAAGAAATATGATTGCAATGAATGATACCAGATGTTATATGAATTCAAATCCCTGCACTAGAAGTTAATATGAATTCAAATCCCTGCAATAGAAGTTAAGTAAAGATTTCAAGTTTTGCTAATCATATATTCACTGATTTTTATAAATTCTGAAAGATTAAATGTACAAATCTGCCTTATCCAATTCTTATATTTCTCATATTTGAGATGAGACATTAGTCGGTTTATTAGGCAGAATAATTGTTAGCTTTGAGCTACTGTAAAATGAACAAATGATTAAAACAATACTGAGACAAAATTAAATAAATTAAGTAAATAAGAAAATCATGGAACAAATATAAGTGTTATCGAAAATCTGAAATGTTAGATGTTACACGATTGAGTTGATGTTGAACCTCTAATCTTAAGACTTTTATTGCCTGCCACCAGTTTGCTCGACAGAATTTACAACACGTCTCTCGAGCCTCCTCGATCACGTTGTGACTTTTAGCACTTACAAGTGCAACACTACGAACCAAAGGTGATGAAATTCTTTCTCGAATGAATATAGGAATAGAAAGGAGTATAGGAAAGGAAGATTATTTTTGGTATTTTTTTCCTTTTCTAGTTTTACACCTATTTATAGGTTTTAAAATTTAATGTGATAAGATTTAAAAGGATAAAATATTTTTCAAATTTTAAAATTTAAATTTTAAATTTTGATTCTAAAAATCTAGATAATATCAAATTTTAAATTTTAAAATTTAAATTTCATATGACATTTTTGTTAAATTCAAACAAAATATCTTATCCAAACTAGATTCTCTTCCTCTTTAATTGGGTATTATGGGAACAATTTCTCATTCACCTAGGATATCAATTATGCATTATATTTATGCACCATATATACACATAAATTATCCTTTTTGATATCCAACAATCCCCCACATGAATGAAAATTGTCCGAATAAGACAACAAACTAACTCGGAATATGAGAGAGAATAACTTGAAGAGTATTGCATCAGGATAGGTAGCTTTTGGCCTTGAACCTTCCACATCGACAGTTATCGGATTTACTCGGCTAACTAGTGAACTTGATGTCTTGAGCTATTCAGCTTTTATTGTAAACCAAGACAATAGGTGTCACACAATCCCTCTTCGAACACCCTTGGTTCTCACGGTTGTGTTCATTTTGGCCTCGAACATGTCCTAGTTTCAGACTGTACTCTAGAGAATTTAGCCTTATCGATTCTCATAGAAATAGTCTCGTTTCACACTCAAATAGGTGATTTCTTATCAAAAGTACCCTACAATACTCCACTTGATTTTATCAAGCTATAAGAATCATTAAAAGCATAGCTTAACCTAACATCTTTGCAAGCAGCCCTAATTCACCATAAGAATGTGTAAAAGTGTTTAACTTTTTCAGCGCTCTTAATAAGTTAGTATAATCCAGTTGTCCCTTTGAACCTAGATCCTGGGATCTTCAGTTAGCTAGGTAGGGTTGCCATTATGTAACTTTTAATTTATAGGCTTAAGTCTCATTCCTCTCTATGATTTACAAGCTTGCTCTCTCGTTAAACCCTTTGTAAGCGGATCTGCAATATTATCCTTTGATTTTACATAGTCAATAGAGATAATCCTATTTAAGAGCAATTGTCTCACGGTATTGTGTCTTCGATGAATATGTCAAGACTTACCATTATACAACAACTCTGTGCCTTACCAATTGCAGATTGGCTATCACAATGTATACATATTATCAGCACAAGTTTTGACCAACATGAAATATCTTCTAAAAAATTTCTAAGCCACCCTGCTTCTTCTCCAGCTTTATCTAAAGCAATAAACTCAGACTCCATTGTGGATCTGGTTATACATGTTTGTTTAGAAGATTTCTAAGAAACTATAGCTCTTCCGATAATAAAGACAAGTCCGCTAGTGGATTTTGAGTCTTTAGAATTTGATATCCAATTTGCATTGCTGTATCCTTCTAGTACAGCCGGATATCTTGTATAGTGCAGTCTATAATTTGAGGTGCATCTCAGATATCTGAGTAATCTCATGATTGCTTTCCAATGATCCTGTCTCGTATTACTTGTAAATCCACCCAGTTTGCTTATTGAGTAAGCTATGTCTGGTCTTGTACAGTGTGTCAGATACATTAAGCTACCAATAATACGTGAAATACTCAACTTGAGATATTGCGTCACCTGTATTCTTCCTTAGATGTAAATTTACATCTACGGGTATTTTGGCTATATTGGTATCATTCTTATTAAACTTCTCAAAGATCTTAGTCACATAATGATCCTAAGTCAATAGCAAGCTATCTTGTGATTTAGAAATTTTAATTCCTAAAATCACATCAGCTACATCCATATTTTTAATATAGAACTTACTAGTCAACCATGATGTGGTAGCTCTAATGATCTCATCATTACTACCTAAGATCAACATATCGTTTATGTATAGACAGACAATGACATACCCTTTATCCGTATACTTTATGTATACACATTTATCGTGTTCATTAATGTGAAACCAATTTGACAACATTGTTTTGTCAAATTTTTGATGCCATTGTTTCGGTGTTTGCTTTAAACCATATAATGATTTAACAAGCGTACACACCTTTCTTTCTTGACCTGGAACTATAAACCCTTCAGGTTATTCCACATAGATATCTTCATCTAATTCTCTATTCAAGAAAGCAGTCTCAACATCTATTTGGTGCATCTCAAGATTGTTAAAAACTGCAATAGCTATTAACATTCAAATAGATGTTATTCTCGTAACTGTTGAGTATGTATCAAAATAATCAAGCCCTTCTTTTTGCTTGTATCCTTTTGTTACAAGTCAGGCTTTATATTTGTTTATGGATCCATCTGCCTTCATCTTCCTCTTAAATATCCATTTGGATCCCAACAGCTTATGCTCTTGAGGAAGATCCACCAGTTCCCATGTATGATTTTACATGATGGATTCTATTTCATTGTTAATGGCCTCTTTCGAAAAAAGTGCTTTGGAGATAACATAGCCTCTTTAAAGGTTTGAGGTTTATTTTCTAACAAATACGTTAGAAAATTCAAACCACCAGTAGTTAGTACTTTAGCCCGTTTACTCCTTCAGTTTTCTATTTGTTCCTCCTCATCCACTTGTGGATCATTACTTGAGTCCTCGTGGGCTCTTTTCATAGTCTTATTTTCTTGTGTTCCCTTTTAGGGAAATACATCTTAAAAAACAAAGCATTCTTTGATTCAATAATCATATTGACATGAATTTCAGGAATATTCGACTTATACATAAGAAAATGATAAGCTGCACTATTAGTTGCATATCCAATGAATACGCAATCTGCAGTTGTAAGTCTGATCTTGACCTTTTTAGGTGGAGGAATCACTACCTTGGCAAGACACCCCATCGCTTTCATGTATTTATAGGAAGGTCTCTGACCTTTCCATAACTAATACGGTGTCTTGTCTGATTTCTTGTGGGGTATTTTATTTAACATATAGTTGGCTGTTAAAATAGCCTACCCTCACAAGTTTTGCAGTAACCCCGAGCTTATCAACAAAGCATTCATCATGTCTTTCAACGTATGACTTTTGTGCTCCACAATACTGTTTTGTTGAGCCAAATAAGGAGTAGTGGTTTGATGGATAATTCCATGTTCTACGCAGAACTCATTAAACGGTGCATCATATTCACCACCTCTATCACTTCTTATTTCCTCAATCCTCTTGCTTAGTTGATTTTCAACCTTGGTTTTAAAGGGTTTAAAGGCTTCTAAGGCCTCGCCTTTGCTTCTTAGCGAATAGACATAACAATACCTTGTGCAATCATTAATAAAAGTAATGAAATACTTTTTACCACCTTTAGTTTATAGGAACTTTAAGTCATAGATATCTATGTGAATTAGATCTAGAGGTTCGCTTTGTTTTTCTATCAAATAAAAATAAGCCTTAGCAAATTTGGATTTCACACAAGTTTCACACTTGTAATTTTTATCAATCTGAACTTTTGGAAGCAAATCAAAATTGCTAATTCTTTGCAAGGTTTTATAGTTTGCATGACTTAATCTACCATGCCATAGATTAGAAGACTCAAACAAATAAGCCGAAGAACTTGTTTTCTTTATCCCATCATTCTTCGTTACAACACCCATTATATTGAGCTTTAAAAGCCCATCATGTAGATAACCTTTACCTACAAACATCCCACTTTTAGTGAGTACAAATTGGTCAAACTCAAAGACCAAGCTAAATTCGTTCCTGCTTAATAAAGAGCCGAATACCAAATTCTTATGAATTTCAGGATTAAGAATCACATTATTCAAGGTTAATTCTTTTTTGGAGGTCATCTTGAACACCACCTTCCCACGGCCTTGAATTTTACTTACCAAAGAGTTTTTCATAAATAATTGCTCTTCATGAGCAACTTCTTTATACTAAAAAAAAACTCTTCCTATTAGAACACATGTAATAGGTGGTAACCCACCAAGTCATTGGGTTTTCCACTGTATTCACTTCTGTCACAATAGCGGCAAGCTTAATCTCATTGCCAATATTTAAGTTGCCTTGAGCTTTTTTATCTTTGTTCTGACAACAATCTCTAGCACAGTGTTCGGGCTTGTTTCGTGCATAACAAGTACTCATGAAGTTATTGACACCGACCTTTTTGTTGCCTTGGGAAAAACTAGAAACAACTTGTTTCCTCTTTTGCAAATGTTCAATAAAATTTGCCTTGGCATCCATAGTTTGAACACCATCCTTCTTGTCTGAATCAAGAATATCCTTCTCGATTCTTAATCGAATTACAGTTTTTGAGTCCACCATCCTGAAGTTTAAAAACCAAGCACCTACGAATTTCTTCGTGCCGGCATCCTCAATTATGTACTTTTTGTCCAAGGACTCCCACAACTCTCTTGCTATTTTTATCAGACTATACACGTATAATATATTATCCAATCCATTAAAGATAATTCTTGCATAAGAAATCTGAATATTTTTATGCATCCACCAAGGTCACCTCGATATAATCCATTTCTCTTTATGTGAGAATCGAGGCCTATTCCCATAAATACCAAGTCAAATTCAGAGTGGTTAAGTTACGCAGTATCTTAAACTGCCACCACTTAAAGTTTTGAACTTCTCGAGTCTCTCACCATTTGTAATATGTGGAGGCAATTGCGCTACAGGCACACTCATATTATCGATAATCAGTTTTATAATCTATTATTTTACTATAATAGGATCGATTTTAGAACCCTAAACCATTTCTCTAAAATTATATGATATTTTTTCCTGAAAGGACATCGAATTATCTTTCCAACTTGTTTTCCTCGAATCATTCCAAATGAGGGACTTACGATTTTTTGAATTAAGGCTATCCAGAACCCTCAGAATTAGCGATTTGCATTCTTTTGGTCAATTGCAGCCCACCAGATGATTTATCTGAATTTTTAAACTATTTTTCCTACAAATTTCATGAAATTTCCTTTCTAAAAAGGTCTTGTTTGCGATTTAACGATTCTGTATGAGTCAAGAATTATTTTCCAAAGTTCGCTAAACCATTTCCCCTGCATGGGCTTTCAGCATCGTATTAGACCTAACTTCAAAAATTATTTCCACCCAAAAAGTTATTCTTCAAGATTCTTGGAATATTTTTACATAAAACCTTATCGAGTCATTTTCCAATAGTACCTCACCTGACCCTTAGAACCTCTGAATTCGAAATAAAATCGAAAAAGGGTACAACGTGATGCTATCCCATGTTTTCAGCATTGGTCAAGATTAATGGATTTTTTGCGAATCCCACCCGAGGCATTCAGATGCCTCCATGAGATCTCGCTCCACCCCTTGAGTCAAAAAACATACGTCATTCGTTGTAAGCTCAGATCAAGGCACAAATAATCTTTGTTTTATCACCTCTATTTTATCAATTTCTTTTAACTTAAAAATCGCCAACCTTTAATTATCCAAAAAAAATCACCAACTTTGTCAAAACCGATAAAAATGTTATTTTGTCAAGAATTTATTGAATCTTTATCAATATAAGCCTTTCAGTCCCGTCTCTCTAAAAATTATCAAAATTTTCATCTATAGGGATAGTCCAACCTCACTCTCCTAGGGGACACTCCAACCCCACTTTTCTAAAATCATCAAAAAATCGAATTATCTCTCTCGACCTTCTCTATACTTCGTAAAATTTAAACATGGTTTTCATGACTCAAGCAACCAAAGGATCCAAACAAGTTTCAAAATTATTGACTTTGTTGTTTCTAGATAACCAATAACAATTAGGAGATACATTTTGATCATCCTTCCCCTTTCCTTTTTATTATCTTGTGTGATTTATTTTATGTGATATGATCCCATTTTATCGTCTTATTAACAATTTCCTTTGTAATGGTCTTTTTGCACCCATATTTTCAAAATCGTTTTCCAAAAAATTATAAGACAATGTTCTATGTTGGTTTCTCTCTAGTGCTTGACATAAAATATCTAATTTTCAAAAATTAAATCCAGAGAACATTTTAATATGCTCCCCACTTCTCCATACGAGATTCAAATTTTTATTTAAAACCTGAATTTACTTTATACAAATTCATATATTGAAAGGGGATTATATTAAAATAATGACAAATCAAGATCAAGGAAACTAAAACCAAGTTAAGGCATGACTAGATAGGTACCGAGCATTGCGAGGAAGTTCGTACCTCATTCCGTTTGACCAACTCCCAAACCCAACCAACAAATCTCTGGACCACACAGACCATGGAATCAAAGCCTCAAGTTTCGTAATTCAAAATGTAGGTTTCAATAGATATTCGGTCATGCCTAGCTCAAATGATCGATGGTGACTCCAAGCGTTGACTACTTTATGATAACCAATCGAGACTAGTTAGATAAATGATTCATTCAACGATTCCTCTCTCGAGTTACAAAGGAAGACCCAATCAAGAAGACATTTCCTCATTGAGAATTATATCACTTCCCGCATCACAATATATTTAAGTCGCGTGTGCTTCCTGTTCCACGAAGCATCTCCTCAAGGGCGCGTCGCCGACACATGCGATTTATGAAGTTAGCATAGCCATGTTGACCATTTGTTAATGGATCATTATGGTAGG
This sequence comes from Adansonia grandidieri, assembly GCA_038382065.1. Classification (NCBI taxonomy): domain Eukaryota; kingdom Viridiplantae; phylum Streptophyta; class Magnoliopsida; order Malvales; family Malvaceae; genus Adansonia; species Adansonia grandidieri. The sequence continues at coordinate 2,653,502 of JBBYHK010000013.1, forward strand.
ACTTTTATGCTAAGTTTTATGCTTCGTTGATTACGTTTTTGGCATTTGATTTCATTTTGGCTTATATGTCGGCAAACTAATTGGTCCATTTGATATGTATAAATTTATATGCCGCCGCATATGGTCAACATGCCAAAAACTATAGTGACAATAAATTTATAATTTGTAATTCTTTTTTACTTATAAGATTGATAAGAACGTCAGGGAGAGCAGATAGACCGAGCGTTATTGAAGAATGTGTTAGAAATTTTTGTTGAGATTGGCATAGGGCGAATGGAACTTATGAAGATGATTTTGAAGCAAATATGTTATCAAGATTCTGGTGCTTACTATTCAGGTAAGGCATCAAGCTGGATTGAGGAAGATTCTTGTCCAGATTACATGTTACAGTTACTGCCTAAGCTTTCCTGCATTTGTTTTTTTTATAGGCTTTAAGTTTTTTACCTTAATTAACCTGGATGGTTTTAATAGTTTTTATCTATTTTAATTATAATTGTAGTGTGAAGAATGCTTGAATAAGGAAAGGAACAGAGTGTCTCATTACCTGCTTGGATGTGAGACGAAATTGTAAGATGTCAGCTTAATGCTTGGAAATTTATAGGTTATTGAAGAGCTTTTTCTGTGAGCTAAAGTTTGGCTTGGGAGTGCACTTTTTTTTTCTTGGAGAAATGTGTTTAATTTTCTGCTATAAGGGCTGATTTAAATGGCTAGTGTTTGATGTATGAAACATTGTTGCTAAGATATAACAATAGAAGTTACGCGAATTCCCTTTAAGTGGGAAGATCCGGTTGTTTTATATGTTTTCTTCTAGCTTCCTGCATGTTGAGAATGCATGTTTTTGACATATCCAATGAACATGGAATAATGTGATAAGAATTAGCAATAAACTTTGAGGAAACAATGAGTTTCTCTCGTTACATTTATTTATGTTTATTTATATGATTACCAGTTACCGTTTTGCTTCCCTGTTTGGACTCATATTTTCCTGATACACATGGGGCACAGAGAAAGTAACAAGGTATAATTCGACATTCGATAGTGTGATATATTCGGATGAGAAGGGAATTAGTATGCTTTTAAGCCCTGCCAATCTTCATTTCCCAGAAAGCGAGATTGTGCTGACGTTCATCTATACAACAATCAGCAATTGACTAAAACACTGATAGACTTTTCACCAACCACTTCCTGTTGCAGGCTGTTGAGCTTTCAAAGTTTGATGACAGGCTTTAAAACAGGTTGGACACAACTTTACAAAAGCTCAGATGTGAGGTAAACAACCATGCTCTAAGGTTCACAGATCCCATTCTTAAAATGGATGAACTCTTGGTTGAAAGGATGAGGATGAAAGCCAAGTATTTTATTGCCTTGCACTTGAGGTAGAGAGCAATCTACTGTCCTTTTAAAGTGCCCAAGAATTGATGAAATTTGGCCGTCGAAATGGCTGTACTCCAATGGTGTTTATACCTTTATTGGATTTTCAATTGACTGTCTAAACATCCTTATTATTTTATTAATGCAGGTCGATATGTCATTTGCCATAGGTTTAAACCCGATGAACTCGCATTTTTTGGTTGTTATTATGGTGGTTAGAAGAATTAAGGGTGGAACTTGGTGCAATTCGACAAAGGTGGAAAACTTTACGCAGTCAAGTTGGGTTTTCTTTAATGAGATTATAATTCTTTTGTTGCATGCTTTTGTAGATTTTCAATTATTTATTTTCCTCGTTTTGAAAGGGATTGCCATGAATACTATATTTTTTAAATTAATTTTTTTTAAAAAAATTGTAATAAATATTTAAAATAACGGGTGCCAAGCCTTCGCTTGACAATAGTTAATAATAATAATAATAATAATAATAAGATTTTCACGCTTTTAAGTGCAGTGCTCGTTCATTTCATTTCATTTCATTTCTTTGACTTCCTTTTCTTTTTATTTTCCATTTCATTTTCTCTCTCTCCAAACACAAAACCTCAAAATTCAAAATAATAATAATAAAAAAAAGAGCTTTGCTTTTTATAATCGCTTATTGGTTAGAACTCGATGTTTTTGCTTTTTCTATTCTGGGATCCTTTTTCATCTAGCTCAAAAAATTACGGGTAGAATAGAAAAAATTTTGTTTTTGATCTATGGTTTGCTCCTTTATTATTATTGATTTTATATATTAATTCTTCTTTGGTGTTGGATTTCAGCCTTTCCATTTTCGCTTTTGTCTCAGCCTCACTTCAATCAGGAATCATAGTTGACCTCATTCAAAAAAAAAAAAATTTTTTTTTGGCAAATTTCTCGCCAAATTTTGAATCTTCTGAAGGCAGGTAAGTGGGTTCTACTCTTTTCTTAGATTCTTTTTTTTTTTTTTTAATTTCTTTTTTTCTGTGCTTCTTTAATGAAATGGTTAAATTTGCGTTAATTTAATGTATATTTAGTTTTTTAATGTAGTACTTGATATTGCAATTATTGCAGTTTTGGAGTAATTTATGAGAGAACTGTAGTGCAATAAATGCAGTTTGGAATTTACTTTTTATATTTATGTCATCATTTCTGGCAATGGGTAACTTTCGAAAATTATATGTTATCTGCGTTCTAAATTGGGTGAAATGCTTTAGTTCAACTTCATTGGAATGATTTTGCTGTTTTTGGAATAGAATTGGAATTTGATACTCGGTTTCACACCTATTTTTGCTGGATTTTATATTCTGTGAATAATTTTGTTGTCTATTAACTCTTTTTTGTCTTCCTGTATGTGATGACTTTCTGTCATTTCCCAATTCGTTATCTGTACAGAGTTGCAATTATTATCCAATAGACTTTTATTTCCTTTTAAGGATTTAATATGTTTATATGTGTTTTTGTAGTTACGTAATTGACGTAAATATATTTAATTTTTTATTAATTTTTTTTATATATTTGAAGATTATATTTATATATATATTTATTTATATGTTGGACACAAGAGTTAAATATGAGTATTTAAAAAAAAAATGAAGAGTCCGAATATTATTGGACATTTGAATAAAGGAGCATTGTGGCTGATCCAATTGTAGCCTGTCGTGATGCTAAAAGCGCGTGTGTTGGGAAAAAAAATAATGTACCTATGAGAGTTGGAGTGCAAGCATGGAAAAGTGAGAGGAAAAGGCGCTGCCTTTTTCATTTTTCGGTTCAATGTATCTAATTTTGCGCGTCTTTTATCTTTTCTTGGTGTCAGGCTTTGGATGGTTCTCACATGTTGGTAGAGATTTGTGCGTGATTACAAAGAGATGAGTCACACAAAAAAAGAGAAGGAAGATGGAATGCTCTCCAAGGATCAGACAGAATCGCCGTTGATTGATGATCGTAACCGTGGAGGAGGTGCAGATGGGGGAGTTGTTCCGAAGAAAGGACCATGGACGTCTGCTGAAGATGCAATTTTGATTATGTGAAGAAGCATGGGGAAGACAACTGGAATGCTGTTCAGAAGCACTCCGGACTGTTTCGTTGTGGAAAAAGTTGCCGCTTATGTTGGGCAAATCACTTGAGGCAAAACCTGAAGAAAGGGGAATTTACTCAAGAAGAACAGCTGATCATTGAACTCCATGCAAAGATGGGAAATAATGGGCTCAGATAGCTGCAAATGTAAGTCTGATGTTCATTTACTGTGAATCTAACTATTCTCATGGTTGGTTGAATAAAAGAAAGTTAAGAATTACATTAATAGAAAGAAGCTTAAAATTTGTGTTAAAGCAAAATCTGCCTGTCGAGTTTCCCCGCCCCCTCTGTATGCTGAATTTTTTTTCTATTGCTATCATTGAACACTTTCATTCTATAGTTCATTTAGCACAATTTGCATGAAATATTATTGAGAACCCTGATATTGTGGCTGTTTTATTCTATCCTTTGTTACTGAGACGCACGTGTGTTGGATACGGGTACATGACACGTGTATGTTCAATTTATCTAATTTTTTTTATGCATTTGGAGGATTCATATTTCCATACCTATGTCTTGATTTGCGGTGGACATGGCTGTCGGATATAGGTACTTCAAGAAAAATAGAGTCGAAGCAACGTAGATTTTATCTAAAGCTCCCCTGGCAGCATGTGTCCATCATTACTTATACCAATTAACTAAATGAAGTTCTAATATTTACTTATGTGCTAACTGTGGAATGCTGAACTGCTCTGATTTTGGTATCCTGTGTTCCAGGGAAATCCAAATTGAGATAGTAATTTTTCGGTTTTTTAAGGAGTAATAAAAGTTTGTCAAGAGCCATAAGTAGCCTTCATATTAAGACAATATAATTGTTGTCCTAGGTGAAGTAGTCATCTCCCAGGATTATAAAAATCCAGCTGCTCATCATCGTGTACCCTTCATCCCCATCCCCATCCCTTGCCCTTATCCTGTTGTATTCCCAGAGCCAAAATGAGAAGTAGTGAGAAAAATAAATGCAATATTTAGTTCATACCTTAAAAAGGATAATGAACAAAATTAGTAACATATCTTTCTCAGTATTGTAAGTTTTGTACTAGCTGCTGGACAATAGCAATTTATGTCTTCCAGAATTCTATGACAGCTGTTCCAACCTTGGAAATTGTAAACATTTGTGCAAAGCATGATAAAACTTTCAGTTATGATAATTTGTATGTCTGAAATAAGTTTCTCTAATGCTCTGTTATTCTTTGCACTTGCCAGGCCATACAGATAATGGAGATAAAAAATTAATGGAATACCTGGATTAAGAGACATCAACGTGCTGAGTTACCTTTGTATCCTCCTGAAGTGTGCTTGCCAGCACTGCAGGAGAGCCACAGTACCAGTGCACTTAACGGAGGGAATAAAGGACCTCATGACATCATGCAGAACATCAGCTATGAGATACCTGATGTCATATTTGACAGTTTAAAGGCCAATCAAAATATCCTGCCTTGCATCTCTGAACTTCCTAATATCTCCGCTAGCAGCTTGCTGATGAAAGTTCGAGGTTCTTCAGTATTGTAGTTTCGTGCCACCAGCAATCCATCGCCGGAAGCGTCTTCAAGAATCAAAGGGCTTTTTCCCTGGTAACATTGCTGCTGTTAAAAAGGAATGCCCCTTGTTTGAGCAGTTTCAAGATGATATGTTGGAAAAGGCTGCTCGATCCTTGGGGCCATCATCTCCGATTGAACCAGATCCTCTAATTAAAAACCCCCAGTCTTTTGGTGCATTCCCAGGTAGCCATGCCCTTTCAAATGGCAATTTCTCTGCTTCGGAGCCCAGTGGAGGCTGTGAAGTTGGAGCTCCCTTCACTCCAATATCCAGAAACTGAATTAGGTAACTGGGGCACAGTATCTTGCTTACCACCTTTACTTGATGAGGTTGATGCTTTTATTCAGTCACCACTATGGACCAGCGGGATGGGGTTGGATAGTCTTTCACCCGCTAATAGTGGCCTGCTGGATGCTTTACTTCATGAGGCAAAAACTCTAGTAGTGGCCTGCTGGATAGTCTTTCACCTGCTACGTGCAAAGAACCATGCATCTGACAAGCGTTCAAATTCATCGACTCCCTGTGATAGAGCTGAAAGGTCCAATTTCAACATTTGCAAGTCGGAATGCGGAAACTGTGGTGAAACTCCTCCAATGGGTCATTCAGCAACTTCTCTCTTCGGTGCATGTATCAGTGCAAGTGGCAGTTCATTGGAAACCTTTACTGGTGAGCACCTCTCTGGTCTGGTCTTTTTAAGGCTGGGATATGATTTATGCTTTTCATGCATTATCTAATATGGAAATTATATTTAAATTTTGATTTTTTCATCAAGCATCAATGCTTACTTATATCCCTTAGATTTCAATAATTTTTAAACTATTTACAATTGAAATAGAATTTACAAAAGACCTTCCTATTTCTTACCCCAGTCATTGAGTCATTTGTCAGAAATCTTACTATAATAACCCTATCATTGTGTTTTATTTTTTATTTTGCACCATTTTTATATCATCAAAATCATTTTAATTCTTCGAGATACCAAGTCTACTGGAAGTGAGAATCATAGATGCTCAATGCTTTCAATTGTTTTGCTGGAGTTTATTTACTTGAATTTGGATTGTTTTTCAGAGTCCCATGTGAAACTAGAACCAGTTGATAATGTTTTGACCCCTGAGGTAGAAAAAGAGTCTCCTATTTGGTTGGACAGTAGATGCCCTGATGATACTTGCTTCAGATTGGCTTGAGCAGGGTTCTGGTTACAATAATGACCAGACAATCATGACCGACGCCATAGCAACCCTTCTTGGTGACGATTTGATTAGCAAGTACAAGATTATGGCTGTTGGAACATCTATTTCGAGTCAAGCATGGGGCCTCGACTCTTGTGCATGGAATAACATGCCTGCTGTCTGTTAAATGTCCGAACTCCCTTGAGATCTGCTACCTCAGATTGTGTGAACTTCTCCAAAGCTTTTTGTTTTGTTTCGTTCATTCCATGATTTGTTCGATGTTGGTAGTAGTCAAGCCAACATGATGCATTGAAGTTCATTTGAGTCATGGGCGTTTGGTTTGTTGTTTTTGATTTTTGTTTTTGGTTGAACTGCTGAATGCTTGTATGCCAATGTGGAACTAAAAAGTATTCAAATGCATTCAAGCTGTAATAATTTGTTTAGAATAATTAAGCACTTTTTGCATGGAACCTCAGTCCACTGATTTTACTATTTGATGCATGTCTTTAACTTATTTTGCTCACTTTTCATTTTTCTTAAAATATCTGATACTTTTATTTGATGTATATTCAAACATAAGTATATTTCATTTTTTTTGAAATATCTTACATGTGTTTAATGCATATTTAAACATAAGTGTTTAAGTATTAAACATTTATGTTTGAAATATATTCAAACATAAGTATATAAAAATATAATCTTTCAAAGATCATCTAAATGTATAAAAATGTTAAATCAAACATAATCATATAAAAATATAATCTTTCAAAAATCATCTAAATGCGTAAAAATTTTAAAAATAAATTGAATATATTTATATTAAACGCATATCAAACAATAATGTAATCATGCATTGCTAGCTTTGAGATCAAAATGATTATTTGATATCCTTAGGTAAGTGATTTTTACTCTTTCTTTTTCTTTTTTTTTTTTTTTTATCAGTTGAACTACCGATTCATGAAATCCTAATGGATTCAATCTGATTTTTGACACAAAACCAGAATAATAATACCATGATATATATTGCAGTTAACCGAAAATTATAACCAACAGAATTGGCAGAAACACTTTAAAACATTCCGTTACCTTCTTTTTCCTTTTTCTTTTTTTTTTTTTTTTCAGATGAATTGATCAAAAACTTGAGAACACTAAGGTGATGAGAGATATCAAAAAGCAAAGAAAGGCCCAAATTCAAGAACATCTAATACTTGATTTTCCACAAAGAAGAAGAATGTGATCTATCAACTGCATATCTTAATTCAGATGACTCATTCCCTGTGATTTTATGACCAAAAAACTTGGACCTTAGCATACACAGCAATGGCCTGTGCCTTGTCTGTTTTCTCTTTAGTATCTCAATGTAGGCGGTTAACCCGAGCCATTCAACTTCTTCCTTTCGCGGTGTGGGTTTAAGAATGGGACATGAGCCGGAACTTGGATGAACAGATCCCATTCTTTTCTCTATCATCCTGTGCATGTACCTAGATATGGCACAGCATAATTGGCAAAACTGGAGTTTTACATGACAAAATGTGATGTAAATGCATAAGACTTTATATAAAAAAGCTGAGTAAGTAACTAAGATTCAGACAGACAACTGATTTCGGGCAACCAATATCCGGGAAAAGAAATGAAAATGAGTTTTTGTTTGGACCATTTGTTAAAGCACCAGTCAATTGCAAGATAATGAAGGATTGATTCCGTACCTGAAGGATCTTACAATGATTTTCAAACAATATCCAATAGAGTTTGGAAAAAAAAAAATCTGATAATTTAGACATAAAGATGGAAATGTGATTTAAATGCATAAGATTTTATATCGAAAAGCCGAATAGTATCTAAGATTCAGACAGACAAATGATTTGGGGCAACTAAAATCCAGGGAAAGGAATAGAACTGAGTTTCAGTTTTAGACCATTTGTTAATGCACCAGTCAACTGCTAGATAATGAAGGTTGAATTCATACCTGAAGGATCTTAAAATGATTTTCAAACAGTATCTCCTACGAGGTTCGAAAAAGTCCGATAGTTCAGTGACAAGACAATGGAACTTCATTGCGCACAACAGAAAAGCCTGATAGATGTTTAATCTGACAACGGACACAGAATTGATACTTAAATCGAAGAATATGGCATGGCACCTAGTTCTTGTGAAGTCACAAAGCTTCCGTCTCAGATAATTACCCGGTTTACTTCTCCAGCTGATAGTAATAGTGGAACTTAAGTGGTTACCTAAATACCTGTTTAACAAGATTGAACAACTCATTCAGGAAAGAACATAACAAATCCAAATCCAAATCCATTCTGAAAATTAAAAAAAAAATTTGATGACAGGATAACGTAAAAACCAGAACCTATTTGCATGTTTCTGTTGAGGTTCATTAAAACCTATGTTAATTGAATATGTTTCCGAGATAGGTATTTTTTGAAGATTGTACCTCCATGTCTATGCCAAAATATGTGTCAGACATGAATACTTCAAGAGAATTGAAGAGTTGGAGTAACATAGGCCAAAATCATAATTACATTTCTAATAAAAAGCATAAAAGGAACTGACCTTGTATAATCACCTTGAATTTCTAAAGAGTTAGAGTTTATAAGCAAACCACTCCATCGAAGAAACGAGGTACCATCATCAACCATGTAAACCCTATTTGATAAAAGCCCAGATTGATGATCTTCAATGTCAAAATTTAGACAGAATTTTGCCTCATTCATGTAGCAGTTATACTCCGGAAATCCTCGACGCAACATGGACAAAAAACCATTAGCCTGCTCTTTTGAAGTTGATATGAAAAGAAAATCATCGAGAAATCTTAGAAGCAAATAAGTAGGTGGAAAGATCGCTGCGTCAGCAGTAGAATTCTGAGCATCCAAGGAATCAAAAGAAATGTATCTTGCAGATTCAGCCACAGGGTGACAAGTCTTTTCAAGATATGGATAGATCACATGCCTCTCCATATGTCCGAAATATAACGAGCAAAGCAGAGTGGATAAGATACTTCCTTGAGGTATCCCCATCCTTTGCAAATAAAACTTCTTATCAAATTGAAGGACATTGCACTTTATATGCTCATGTAGGTCATTAAACAGTTCTTCCTTTAAAAGAAGCCTGCTGCACCCCTGAAAACATTTTCATGACGCAAGTCCCAGCGCCAAAAAAAAAGGGGTCAGGCTAAGCTTTATATATATATATATATATATATAAATAAATATATATATTACAAAACTTAATGGTTATTTTTTTCTTAAAACAATTTTAGTCTTTCAGCCACCCTCCTAGATCAGCCCCTTCCTCACAAAGGAAGTCAGATACATCTGCTGGTAGATGTTGAAAGTTTGTGGGGGAGATTCTAGCACCAAAAAATTTCAGCAGACAAGGCATAAATGAAATAAATGTGGGAAAGAGGGTGATGTCTAGACCTGGCAATATTAGTCATGATGACACAAATATAACACGGAAAAAATAATTAAAACATGGCATGACATGAACACATGAATGTCTCAAAATCTATATAATACAAATTATTAACGTATCAAATGTAATATAAATACAAAATACCTGAAGCACGATTATGACATGACAAAACACATGAACATGACATGGATACACAAATTGCCCTACACTTATAATCATTGGTGCATCAACAATCAGTCACCTTGTGTGGAGCATCACTCAAAGAGGTTCAGCAGGATTTCTAGAAGTAATAATACAGATAATTGTCAAGCAAAACCATAGTTGTAAGGAAAATAGACTGTTGTCAAGCAGCTTTTTTTTATGGCCTTTACTATGTAAAATGGTTGTATGTCCTAATAAGCCGAGAAAGATAAAATATGCTCATTTAAGTATCATGGAGTTTGATGGCCCAACTGCATAATAGAGAGGGAGGATAGGAGAAGGGAAATGGAGAATTCGTAAAGGTTAAAAATATCAAGAAAATGATAGACCCTAGAAGAATTAGAAACCTAATCCAGTAGAACAAAATAGCAAAGAGTAAACAGGAATAAAATATAATTGTTCCATCAAAGAACAACACAAAACAGATACCTGATTAACAAGAATGCCAGGCAATGTGCGAAACATAACAGAAGACATTAAGTTTGTGCAACCGGTGTTGACAGTCTCATCCACCAGCATGAGATTCTCACGATCCCACAAATATTTATTTGAACATGAAACTTGACGAATCTGTTGTAAGATATATCGATCTTTCACTATGACATCTACCATCATGCTAAGCAGCTTAGCCTGATCAATTGAATCAAACGCCTTTGAAACATCAGCGGCAACAACAAATATACGAGGCATAGTTGTTGATGCATTCTTTAGAGTGGTTAGAAAAGGACATAGCTTTGCGTAGACATTGTTATAATCAAATACTGATGACCCTAACTTCTCTGGTTCTTTCAACAGTATGCCTTTTAGAACTGCATGTATGCCACGAAGTACGGAGTTCACAGACTTAACATGCTTGGACTTGACTTTTCTCGAACGTGGCTTTGAATTTTTGCGCATCCAAGAACATCTATATTTTGAGGATCCTCCTTCCAGCTTTCTTGAGGATGTTTTAAGATTTGCCAGCATTCTAACTCCATTTTGTTTCGGACAAGGCCTAAGCCTTGAGAAACCAAATGGTCTTTTGTCTATTATAGCTCTAACATCAGCCTCATCCAATTCAAGATAGATTTGATCTTTCAAGCAAGTAATGGCATGGTTTATCAACTTCTCCCAAACTGGTTTACGATAGTAAAAAACATCGTGTTTCCCATGTTCACTTTCAGTGACATAGAAGTTGGCTCGCACCAATGGCACCACTAGAGATGAAAAGAACCAAAAAATCCAGTTGAAAAATAGTTTACGCTTAATATCATGTACGCTACAACTTTCTCCACTGAATTTCTTCTGTTCTAAACCATTCTTCGGCACCTGAGCCTTATGGTTATTTGATAAAAAGGGGAAATCTGCAGGTTTTAACCGATACCTGCACTGCTTTACCAAGAACTTCTCAAATCTTCTCAACCGAATAAATTTGAAAATATTTCTCTTCAGCAGTCTCCAGTTTGAAGGAGTTCCTAGCAACTCTGGAGGAACTATACTTCGACAAACAGCCCATATAAATTCAACTACCTGACTTTGTAAACAATATGGCCTGGTTGACTCAAGCTCTGCATTATCTATGTCCGAAGTATTGCGGTTTTCTTTGGCAACAGCACTGCAATATTGTTTGAGCTCTGTTTTGTCCGATATATTGCTCTGAAAGAAAAAAAAAACATCATAGTCAACCTTTTAGATGCGTCTTGCACACTCTTTAATTTAAATCTAGAAAGAAAAGAGAAAATGAAATCTTTTTAAGACCCTCGACACCAGGTGTATGCAAATTCATCTAAAAAAAGTGCAACCACCATTAAAATACAGACATTTGCACAAATCATAAATCTTAGCACCAAACAGGTAACGCTTGAAAATAGAGAAGAATACCAGCAAAATATAAAACTAAACAATTCAGATGATGGCTCTTGCAACTTCAAACACCTTATACGAATTTCATAATCAAAACTAACCTTCACTATTGTGCTAGAATTTCCCATAGCATTTTGATCCAAAGATGGTAGAGGACAATGCTTCTCCAACAATTTTAAATGATTGCAACGTTTAGTTCTGCGTATGAGCATCTTCAGCAACTTAAGAAACGAGTTATACCTGGGAACCAAATAGACAAAAATCATATGATAAAATACTTTTACCGCATGATTCATGGTCTAAATAAAATTTTAAACATAATTTCATATATTCCTATGGGTTTAACATTTTCAAATTTAGAATTAAACATCAAAACATATAATGATCATAATTTTCTTCATAAACTTCTTTGAAATAATCAACAGGGGCCATACTGGTTTGAATGCAAAATATATATAAATAAAAAGGATTTCAAACATCTCTGAGAACTCCGACAGCATTCCATTTACCTTAGCCATTTCTCCAGTGTTCATATGCATAGTCAAAAGACACATTCGTATATCATCCAAACAATTTCTAGCATTGTTGATCAATTCAGCTGTAAATACGCCTACCATATAGGTTCTGCACTGTGTGAATACATGCTCCATAGCATGCAATAATAGGATAAGGGATTACAGAGCCCGCAATAACCTACTTTAGCAATAGCAAAAAAAACCAATGCTCCTTCCAAATCACGCCCAAAAAATACCACAAAATAATATAACATTGCAACCCCAGAGTAATAATATTTGTAATATGCAACTTACAGGCAAAAGGATCCAATAAGCTGACAGGAACTATCATGGAAGCATGGCACTGATTGACGGCTTGCATTTGCATCAGACAAACCAAAGATATTCTCCATGAGACACTTTGAGCTTGAAAAGTTTGGCACTAAGCTATTTAGTACATCTTTAGAATATTAAGGTCACACAATAGATTCCTTAAAGCCAAAGAGAGAAAAATTACTAAATAAAATTACATGTGTACGACAATGGCCACCTTAGAGAAAATTGAAGGAAAAAATAAAACGATTCCCTATCTCTTAAAATCTATAAAAGGATACGTTGTCTTGGAAGAACAGACGAAAAACTTTCCAAATTATAGAACATAGATTGCCTGTTAATCTCATTTGAATCAAAGACTAACTGGGGAGCTTTCAGCATCAAATAACAGGAACATAGCACTGTCATCTGCATAAGAAAATAAGAGAAACCATGAAAGCAATATGCAAATGTCAATCAAGGCAATGAGAAGAGGTCAAAATTTTTTCAGTCTCTTAACACTTGGAATGTTCTTCAATTGTTCTTCCGAGAACATACCCTTCAATGCTAAAGATATGAAAAAGTGACACAACAAGAAAACTTTGTTTGCTTACATCTGCTCTGGTGTCTTCTTGCACTAGATTTTGGCACATCCAGTACGTACATTAAAGGGAAAAAAAATGAGGATTATTATGATTTAATAAGGTGTTAGTAATTTCTCCAACCGAGTTAGTGAAACTTGACTTATTGACAGAAAACTCAATTAGCGATTTATATTTAATATAGATGGCTCGTGTGATTGTCACAAATTGAAGTCATCAATTTTGATGTGAAGATCACTGATATCATTTTAAAGCAAGTTGCAAAAGCAAAACATTGAAATCCTTTATCTACACCAGCTCTAACTTCAATTTTTGCTACAAAAGCTCGTTAAGAATTCTAGTAGGATCTAAACGTTGCTCAATCCAACCACTAAGATCTCCTTTCTATATAAAATATACTAGCATTCTCTCTTACATAGTATAAACTACACAGCATATATGATTTTACAAATAAGCTATACTTGCGTTAATCAAACAATTACACAGGCAAAACATAGTTATTGGCTTATTGAAACAAGTAACTTTTGAAGAAAGTTACCTGATTTGTATTGGAGGCGCACATGAGACTCCCAGGTAGGCAATTTTCATAAAAAGAAATGGGTCTGACAATGGGCTCATCCCTGCATTCTGAAATATTTAATAGCCGGCGCTTCTTGTCACGTTTCCAGTTAAATGGTCTTAAAAACGGTTTACACTTTTTGGCAGTCTGATTTGAGCTTCTTTGAAATTCTCCACTGGAATGAAATTTGCTATGATAACCTCGTTTCCTTTTCTTTCCAGCTCCTGAGAGAATTTCTAATGTAAGGACCATATTCACCAAGTTCAATAAAAAATTTGCAAGTGACCAACACCAATAGGCGGCAAGGCAATGACCAATCAATTATTTTGCCCTTTAAATTAATTGCAAAGCTTTAAAGAAATAGAGGGTTGAACACTAGCATGCAGAGACAAAGAAACATGAAATACGATAGTACCATTAAAGAAAGCAACTCAAAGAAGAAAAAAATGGATTGATCAAATTCTATTGAATCTGATTCACACCGATATCAAAGAATGACTCCAGTTACCGAATGACTGAACAAAGAGAAACAAGTGATCAGGATAAATGTCTCTCAACTGATATAACATGTTCCATTGATGTCCCTAATAAAGTCAATACTTTCGCCCACAAAGAACCAGCTGTTTCTTTCTTCAATAGCCAACATATTTTGATATAAAAGAAAATGTGGAACCAGGATTATTCAAGACAAGCATATAATTCATAGAATCAACTTAAACGTACAAGCATAAAGAAACTTGGTGGATGAGATAGACAATGCATCCAACCATAATTAGCTCACTTTAAAATGTCCATGTACATTCTTAGTACCAAACATCTCCAAAAAACTGGACATCATAAGCAACATGTGCAAGTTAGTCATCTTTGATCGTATAACCAAAATGCCTTACATGACCGAGGAACTTTCATCACAATTTTGTTTTATTATTAGGGACAAAATCTGAATGTAGTGCATTATGGAAGGAAATTGTTATTATCAAAATGTAACCTTCAAAGTATTCCAACATGCCTACTTATTACAAACTATACTAACTCAAATCAGAGTGCACACTGCGGATTTGCCAAAAAAAATAGTAATAATTACTTTATTTTTCCATTCAAGTAACAAAATTTATCCCGTTTAGCAGGTGATTTTCACATTGTTGTATAATATATTGAAATTGAAGTTCATCCTTCGAGTATGTATTTGTGTTTCTGGACTTTAAAATGTTGCCCTAATTGAAAGTACAAGGTAGAATCAGTATTTAATAAGCACTTATATTTACCGAGCTTAACAGTTGCATTAACATTGTTGTTTACTACATTAGAACATTTTTTGATTCATCCATTGTATAACATATAAATGTTTCTGATTCTCATCATGCCTTTTTTTTGGGAGAATGAATAGATCCATATGATAGTACAGGGCAAGGACCACTTTCCTTAAGGTTTATTTTATTAAAGGAAACCTAAACTTCCCAAAGGAGTTTAAATAAAACGAAGATTAATGTTGTAAACAACTGTCAACAAAAGCATGATGTTTCATCTATTTATATGCACAGGCACAGACAATGTGTTCAACTATCGCATACCTGATTGAGGTTTTGTTTCATTCTTAGGCAACTTCTTGCTTAAATTATTGACAGGAGAACCTACAACTTGAAGGTATTTCTTGTTAGAAAGTGGCACAAATATTGATGTATGCCGTAGTAGATAAATCATGCACTCGTCCCCGACCTGCCATATTCAATAATTGTAAAGAAGAAACAATAAAGGAATTATTATACCAAGAACACTACCATTAGACATACTTGGCAGACAGATAAACAATTTCCAAGCCTCGACGTACCCTTTCAAGGAGAATATCCCATGCTGAAGAAGTCAAAAGCTCTACAATCTGGCTCAAATTTGAAATCTGTTTTGTTGATAAATAAAGTTTTCCACAAATAATTATGGAGGAGAAAAGGAAAAGCTTAAGCAAAATGTTACCAAATGCATACACATGCTGAATGCATATAGTATAGCGTGCTCCAATCAAGAATTCACATCTCATTTAGTAACAATAACAACAATTTAAGGTGATGAGAGATAATAATGCGAATACATATATGATGAAGAACACTGCAATTACAACTTTCATGGCAAACAAAGTTACTTCTAAGTTTCTAAAAGTACTTACCCAGGTCTACTCGCCCAGAATACAAGCACTTATCCAAGGCTCATAATGCTTCATTGTAACAGTAGTTTGATTGAAATTAAAGTAATCAAAGACTTAAATTACTTTGTAAATATAATCATTACTCTTCAAAATTAGAATGCTGTACATGAAAATGACCAAAAAACAGTAAATTTTGAATAGGAGAAATGGAGTGTTCCTTGTCTGTTTATTGCATTTGAGAAAGGGGAAGGAAATGATGAATCTCATCAATTTACAATATTAACCTTGCCATAAAATATATATTTTGCACAACATGGGTAGAATTGACAAAACATTCATAAAATCATCCAAAAAGACTCTCCTTTCCCTCCCATTCCCTCAATTTGGAGGGACTGAACGAAGAAAAAGAAGGCCTTTAAAAATGGAAAGAAAGGGATCATGAGTTTCATTCCTCCCTTTTCCCTCCACTTCCTTTTAAACGAACCATCCAAACAAGATAATCCAAACAACATAAAGCCAGTCCACCATCATGAAAAGTATCCAAAAAAAAAAAAACCAACTTTTAACAAAATAGTCATCAAAATATAAAAACAAAAACTTGCCTTGTTATAACCAGAACACAGTATATTAGAAGACTTGGGCCTTTGAGATAACAGCATCTCAATAACCCTTCCCACAATCTGAAACCAAGAACAAAAGAAAATCCATTAAAATCCTATTAAAAGGGCTCTTCATCTAAGGAAAAATGAAAACATTTTTAAAAGCAGATGCCAAGACCTCTTTTTGAGACCAACGTTGATCGGGATAAAACTCAAGGAAAGGAGCATTTTCATTAACAACAACAAAGCAATCATTGAGAAGCTTCTTGTAATCCAAAGGGTCATCGGGTCGAAGCAGGAAAGACATGGGATCTTCAAAGCATTGAAGACATGAACGACCTTCACAACGGCAAGTAAATGGAAAAGTCTCAGGAGGATGAGGCGGAGAAGGAGGGATTATGCAAGTAATGGTGGTGGCTAAGCTTCTTGCTTTATCTTTAAAGATTTTCCATAGAATCTTCGGGACCTTCCAGCTGCGTTTCTTCTTCCTCGCCATTGTTTTTGTTGTTGTTGGAGTCAGAAGAAACAGAGCAGAGAGTGTGACTGTGAGTGGGAGGTATTTAACGTTGTCCCTTAGTACGAGGCAAGTTGATACCACCATGCTTCATGACCATGACATATACCAAAACCAGATTTCGTTTTTCCCGCGCACTGCGGGTACATAGTTAGTAGTAGTAGTAGTACTGGGGTGAAGTAAGTTTTTGCCTTTTTCAGGCTATAAATAATTAATGCATGCTTTTATTTGTCAGCCTCCTGGGCTGGGCTCCATTGACGTTTTAATTTGATTTTTTGAACGTTTAAATTTGACTTGACTTTTTTTCATATAATATTAATTATTTGTTTTATATTTTTACTATAAAATATAAGTAGTACTTAAATCCAATTTTGGTAGAGTTGATCATAAGCTCGGTTAGAATTTTTAAAATTTTTTTATTTAATTTGGGCTTAAGTAGGTTTAAATTAAATTTGAAGGTGATTTTACCATTTTAAAAGTATTAAAAAATTATTTTTATATCAATATTTATATATTTTAATATTAAATTTAAATAAAATTATATTTTTATTAATAAGTATCCGAGAAACTTGAATTTGTATAAACATTATCCAAATACGAGCAAGCTTTATTGGGTTGGGTAGGTAACTTTGTGTTGTGTTTTTATTGTATATTTTATTATATTATTATCGTGTCTAAGTTATTTTATGTTATACAAATTTGAATATAATAATAATAATTTATACTATACAAATTTTGAAATAATTATATCATATTCGTATTATTTTTATATTTTATCATATTTTAATTATTTTTTATATTATATCGTATAATTCTATCTATTCAGATGTTGCGTGTCACTAGATCTAAGGTCTAAGCGAATGAAATTGATTTTAATTTGATTACTTCAATTAATGCATACTATTTTGAAAATTTAAAAAAACTGCTTTAAAATCTAATCAATTATTTTAAAAATAATATTATTAAATTTGAATTTAACGAGTTGAATCAATTGGATTAATCAACTCTTTTATTTTTTTTAAAATTTGTTGTTATTATTTTAATACATTTGAATATAAAAATAATTATTTTATTTTATAAAATTTTAAAAGTTGTATAAAACTAATAAAAAATATAATTTGATTCGAAATTTTTATTTTTTTTACTTTATGATTCGAAAATAGATCCAAACCGAGTTAAAAATTTTAACATTTAATCCGAATCCAAATCAAATAAAATTCTGATGAAACCAAATTGAATATGATTTCAAATCAATTTTCATTTTTTAAAATTTTATTTTGCTCAATCCTAATTAAACACGAACTTAAAATTTATATTTAAAAATATCAATTGGACTTGATCTTTCCATATACACTTCTACGAAAAAGCTAACAAAAATGAAAAATAAAAATGTATGAAAAATTTTATTTTTCAATTATAATTTATATTTGAAACTGTTCATCAGTTGAGTCGAGTAACTGAAACTCCAACAACAAAAGAAATTGCTTCCCCAAGCTATATCGGACCTTGCTCAATATGAAAAACTCGTTTTATTATTTAAAATGTGCTTTTATGTTATTATTATTATTATTTTTTAATATTCAAATTTAACCATCGATACAACCCTTAAATTTTATATAACTAATAATTTTTTTAATTTATAGATGAGCTTTTTTTTTTCATTTTGATATTACTCCACAAATTCTTAAAAAAATAGATAAAGAATATGATTAAACTCATACATTTATAGCAAAATGCTAATACTTATAAAAGTTTACACTTAATTTTATCTTAACAACAAATATCTTAATTCTTGAATTTCCTTATTAATAAATTGATTTAGAAAAAATATATTTTGTATAGAATTAATATTTAGTAAACAACCTCTTATGCATTAATTATAAAAAAAATAATTTTAATTGAATTTTTCTTTAACTTTCATATTATTTAAAATAATTAATTTCAAAATTATTCACGTGATAAATAAAATAATTAATTTTGAAAATGATATAATTAGAGCTATTTAATATAATATATTAATTTTTTTTTGCTTAACCAAACAATAGTTATAATTAATATCTTCCTTTCCTTTCCTTCCCCTTTCCTATTCTAAATATCCAAATAAAAGAATAAAATATCATTTACTTTGCTTTCTTTGCCTTTAAAAATCGCTTATTTCTTTTCCTTTTCTTTATTCGATCGATATGAGATTCAAAGACAACGATATGTTTCTTATAGGACCTATCATCTATGAAACCAAAAGGATTTTACCTTTTTTCAGGTAATGCATAATCCAACATGTATACAAAAATAGGAACTTAGCTACAGGTAGTCTTAGCTAAGCATGGTCATCAAGTAATGAAAGACACATTTTGGGGTCGAAGGCCACCTTGATTCTATTAATAGTATATGTGAAGTCAGAATATTTTGATTTTATTAATGAATATTATATTTTTATTAAAAAAATTTAATATCAGCAATAATTTTTTTATTTTAAAATTTAAAATATTTAATAAATACATACACCAATAATATAATTAATCTTTTAAAATAAAAATACTTTTTATTAAGTAAATAATACAGAACAAAAAAAATTTGGGTCGGACCTATTGGGTCTAATTGCAAAGTCCATATGTGTGTGTGTTTCAAACTTTCAAAAACTTATTCAACCGCAATTAGACGTATGGACACTTCTACCTTGTAGCCATAAACAATAATAAAAAATCTAATCTTAGTTGTAACTTGTTACTTTCTGAGCATTATTTGATTTAATAAAAAAATTAATCCCACCCAAATCAACTAATTTAGTTTGGATTTCAATACCCAAACACATTAAAAAAATTAAAAATAAGTTAAATATGTTTATCAAATTTCATTGATGAAATTAAAAAAAAAATTAAAGTATCTCTTACAGTGTCTAAAAAGCGCACGTTTTAGATGCCATCAATTTTATCAATGTGAGCGTATAATTTGTATAAAAATAATAGGGAAGAGCTAAAAATAATAATTTTGCATAATGCAAGGACTAATTTACAATTTGACCTAGTCTATGATAAGGGCAAATTAAGCCCTAGACAAGCCCTTTAATAAAAAAGGAAAGGCATTGGGTTCATGAAAGATTGACTGTAGTTTGAAATTAAGCAGCATTTCATCCAGATTTACTGTGGTTTCAAAGTATTCATTCATCTAGGAAACTCCAGGACCAAATAACCATACAAAATAGTAATTAAATTAATATATATATAGATATATGGGGTAATGCTTAAGGTCTGCATTCAAGAGAACTTTTCACCACCGCCACCATGATAGTGACTGTTGCCAGAACGAAACCACCTTCCAGTGTTCATAATCCCTTGAGAACCAGAACTCCAACCACCTTGATTTCCAAGAACAGGACCGCCCCAACTGCTATTGCCGCCGTTGCCACCATTGTGGCCAGTGGCAGCTGCCTCAGAGCGCTCCCAACTGCCGCCACCAGAGTATGCTCCGCCTTTACTGTTCCAGCTATTCCAGCGGTTACCATTAGACTTATCCCCATCATTGGTAACAATTTTATGGCCCCAACTTCCGTAAGTAGTAGCACCAGGGAAGTTTGTTAATTTATCATGGCTCCGCTTTGTATCCTCATTGTTGCAATCCCAGTTAGATGACTTGAGGCCATATTCACTTTCTCTGTGGCTGTTATCAGCCCTCTCATTACCGCGGCCTCTTCCACGACCGTAGCCACATCCACTTCCTCTGCAGTCTCCCCTGTGCTGTCCCAATTGCCGGTCCTACTGCCATAACCACGTCCAGGGCCATGATCACGTTCACCACCACTGCGTCCACGTCCACCTACATTGTTTCCATTGGAATTCCAAACTCGATCGTTATTCTCACTCTCTTTTGTACCACCCCAACCACTGCACCCACGTCCACCACCACGATGCCCATTTCCTCCTAAATTGTTTCCAGTGGCATGCCAAACTCTCTCGGCACCATCAAAGCTGTCACTACTTCCACCCCAACTGTGACTGCCACTACGCCCACGTCCACGTCCACCACCACGACATCCCCGTGCACCCACATTGTTTCCACTGGCATGCCGAACTCCTTCATTTCTATCAAAGCTGCCACCACTACTTTGACCCTCTTTGTTGCCACCCCAACTACTGCTACGACCACAACCATGTCCAGGACCAGGACCATGATCACGCCCACCACCAGCACGACCCCCACGTCCACCTGCATTGTTTCCACTTGCATGCCAAACTCCATCATCGCCACCACTATCACCGTTTTTGGTGCCGCCCCAGCCACTGGTAGAATAATCGCCAGGACCATTATCACCACTTTGACCCCATTTTCTCCCACTATTCTTGCTCCATTCACTGTTCCTGATTCCATTTTTATCCCAATTTCCACCACTGGCAACAGCACCGCTGCTCCATCCACCAGGCAGATCATCATTGTTGGGGGCAAATCAATATCATAACCCCACTTTTTAGCGTCATCGGAAGAGATACGGCCAGGGCCATTGTGCGCCCTAGGAATGCCGCTTGGATGCTTTTTCCCGACATCTTCATCTCCATCTCTATGATTCGTTCCTGTCAATAAAGGCAGAACATACTAATGAATAAGCCAGTGCATTCAGCTACAACAACTTCATAAAATACCGAAGGCACACTCGAATATTACTCCATCGGGAACGTCCTTCAAAATTAAAATTTCCCAATTTCATGCTTAAAGCTTTAAATCAAATGGTTTATCGGTTTTTTCCCCACTTGGAAATGAGGCGGAGGGGTTACGCGAGACTGTTTTTCATCATTGCTGTCGACCATTCATATGAAATGTGCACGACTCCGCAGAAATATCAGATATCTAAGGTAAAATCTTGAAACTTCTAGGAAGCTTGATATAAAAGCAGCCCAGGGCTGGTGCGAGAGTACTATACTAAGTAATGCAGTAACTTGAATTTACATGTAAGCAGTTTTCTAGATGTGGATGGTGACGTACCTATGTCCAACGCATATTCGGATTTTGATATGCAGATATGATCCTTTAACGACCCTGCAAATACATAAAAAAATTTATTAAAAAAATTGCATATACCTGTGTGTCCGCAAATACCCGTGCTTGGACCTAAGTCCTGATAACTTAGGTTAACGCTAACCAAAAAGAATAATTGAGACATGTGAATACAACCTTCCACAAAAAAAGAAAAAAAATTAGCTATAATGTTGCCAGAAAGCTTAAATCTCCTGAAAAAACATATATATGACATTTATTCCTCAATTCTCTCCAAAAAAGAAAAAAAAAAGAATGTAATACCTTACGAGAATAGTGGACTATGCTTAATATCTCACAAAGTTGAATCTGTTCACTCAGAGACGCATCTCATTTCCTAAGCAAGATTTGGAGACCTAATAGATACTAAGGTCCCAAATAGGAAAGTACATGCTCTTATACCAAGAATGATACCTTCTAAAGATGTCATACAATAAGAATTCTTGAGTTGAAAGATCATTCACTTAATAAATTACAGTTTTTATTTTTGGTATGAGAATAATTCACAACAAGAATTAGAACGTTCTTCTCATTTTAAGGAAAAACATCCTACTTCAAAAACTTCATGCATATGCTTACACTATAAAAATACCAGAAAAACTTTTCAATAACTAATTGATAGCATCAATATGACCCCAAAATAATGGAAGATACACAACCTTGTAAGACACCTTATATCGAATACAAGGTGCAAATAATATACTTATAGCCAAATCATCCACAAGGCCAATGACTACAAAAAAAATTCAACATCATCTATGAGGACAAAAAAATTGATACGATCATATGAACATGACACACATAAAGCAATATTTGACACGAAACAATAGGATATTAATACAAGTCTTAAAATCTATACAATATGAATTATTAACATATCAAATTGATATAAATATAAAATACCTTAAACATGATTATGACATGACAAAATACACAAACATAATACGAATATACAAATTGATAGGTCTAGCTGTCGAACACCCTCAGCTTGGTCATATCTAGCATCTGATTAATTGACTCTAGGAAGACTAATCTGATCCAAATGAGAATAACACTTCTTGTTGCAGTTTATACTAAGAAAAGAAAAGCTCTCAAGTTATAGCTTAACGCAAATGACAATAGTTTTCATCCTAACTATCGATATCAGACAGAATAGAAGACAACATCGAAATATGTAAAGGCAAAAAAGGGATGCATGATTCTGCTGGTTAGATTATCTCTGTCAAGACAATAGTATTTCCTTATTAGCTATCAATTCTTCATGTAAGAAAATTCAAAAGTTAAATTATTTTATAAAGTTTATTCACTTTACCTCTTGAAACAGATCTGTCCCCACCATAATTAAACTGGCCTTGCCTACCACCACCAGTATATGAATTCCCAATTGCAAGACTTTCGTGTGCCGGTGATTTGTGCTGCAAAGCATCAGTGTTTTTCTGAAAAAATCCCTCGAGGTGTTCAATCTTCTCGAATGTCCGTTTCCTGAATTTGAATCCATTTGGAAGCAATCCAACATACTCATGATGTAGGTTTCTACTCCTTATGTATGACAGAATGAAAGTGCCTGGATGCTCATAAGAAACTCCAAAATAATAAACTATTCTCATAGGATATTCTGATTTCTCAGCTCTCAAGACATCATCAACCTCTGCCTTTGAACCACTCTTGAATTTTCGGAAACCTAGCATTTCTTTCAAGTGCTTTACCAATGGGACAACATAACGTTCCATTACCTGTTTTTGACACCAAGGCTTTTAATACATGAATGTAAACATTATGACACTAGATGTTCTTGTCAAAATATAACAACCCCATTGCAAATATGCTTAGCATAAAGTAACGCCAAAGTTACACATCGATATTAATATGTAAATCTCAGAGAATGTTAATATCTGATTTGACTTAGTAATGCACAGCATGTATGCCTTGTACTATGTTTTAGGAAAATGTGAAATAAAATTTCTGAATACTCATTGCCCAAGAATTGTGTCAAATCAACAGTTACAAATTACAGACCTCATCTAATTCACCAAAAGTTTGATCCCCTATCTTTAATGTTTTCCCTAGATGGAGTGAGCTCATGATGACCTTCTGATCCTTCCCACTTTCAGCATTGTCTTTGTTAACATAAAGTTCATCCAAGACTTTTAGTGTTAGAGTCAAATAAGATGGACCTCTTGAACTCGGATGAAAAATACTTTCACCAGCATCTTCACCTGATAGTAACTACCCAAAAAAAAAAAAAAAAAAAAGAGAATATATCTTTTATCAGCCACTTTGATTGTTCAACAATAACATTAACACGAGAAGACACCGTTATGTAAAACGTACCTCCATTGCTTCTTCCATTGTCATGTTTCTAAAGCAGGGATGACTAATTGTTCTTGGCTTGAAATGTTTCTTACCAAGCTTCTCGTCAATAGAGGTTTTCTGCTGCTGGTTTAACACAATGACCCCACCTTCATGATAGTAAGGATCAACTTCATCCATATCTTCATATCTTCTCCTCTTCAATTCACTTTCTTTACAAGTCAGAATAACCTGGCATTTATTCTTGTCAATCTGTTTAATCTTGCAGGATACTTTGTCCCCATCATGCAACTTGTCTTCCAAAGAACAACCATCATCCCCATTAGAAAAGTCATCCTTCATTATTATCCCAGTCAAGCCAGAAGCAACACACAAAAAGCTTGTTGCCATTGAACATTCCGGACTATGGCTTGAACAAATCTTCATTCAGCACGTGCAGTACCATTTTTGCCACATATCATATCAAATTCTTCATCAAGTAATTGTACTTTATAGGACTTACGAGGGTCTAAAAAACCATGGAGCAATTCCATCTTAATCTGATAAAAGGTCTCTCTTTTCTTTTTACCTTCCTCATTTTCATAATTACCAGAAAAATCATTAATGTCAAATGTTCTCAGCACCTGCGGTTCCTTCTTAACATACTCTACAGGTGCATCTGTAATATTATTACATACGGCCTCAGCCAATCTCTCTGCAAGCTCATATGACTCAGGGTGAATTCTTGTGCCATCCAAGAGATCAACATTAACGCTAGTACATGGCAGATGACATCTACGGATGCATAAGAAACCAACTACATTATGGAAAACCTTTTCTGCCTTAAGTCCGAAACTGGCCAGCTCCCTTCTATTATTAACTGCTCTATATCTAGCGATTTCTCTTTGTAACATGGAAACTTTTCATGGTCCGAGTCCACAAACAAACTGAAGTGAAGGAAAATACCAGTCATGGCTCAAAGCGAAATTTATGTCAACCCCCACCTGATTTGTCACATCAACCATCACCTGTTCAATCATCTCGTACTTCTCATCCTGTGTTAAAAAGTGCTCTAAAGAGCTGAGCTTTCAAGAGACAATCTCCCTATTAGCTCCACAAAGTGTGGCAACCATAGCCAATGGATTTTGGAGGTAACGACCAAGAGCAACAGCTCTCTTGACAATGCCTACAAAAATTCAGCCCCAGACAAGAAAAAATTAATTATGAAAAATATATCAATCAGCAATTAAAAATAATAAAATATGAAGAAACAAATGTAATCACCTGGCTGTTCTGGAAGCTGATCTGATGAAATCTGAGAACGTTCATAAAGCCGAGGCAAGGATTCATCACCATAAACAACACTAATCTCATCCATAGATTGACCAAGGTCTCTAAGATTTTCCTTCAGCTTAGAAACGATCTGGTTGAGAACAAAGAAATTACCACGAATTCAAGGAATGCTTAACTTTACACATTTTCATGACCATGCATAAATGCTTATCCTGTATTCACGAAATATATCCATGCATAACGGCATAAGAACACTCATAAGCCTACGGTTGCATGCTTTTCTAAAACCATGGCTTCCATTGATCCTGATTCAAAGAACAACTTCAAGCGTTATGTCCAAAAACAAAAAGAGGAAGTTATGCCAGTCATTCAATTTAGAAAAACAAAGCCAAAAATGTTTTACATATTTCTTCACTTTTCAAATCCCAACTGCCCATCTAAGATAATTTCTGGCTATCAGTCTTCAAATGACAATAAATCATAAGGCATTTTGGGAAATAACATACAAACCATATAAACTTGATAGACACGGTAAAAGTTATGCTTAATCTCAAGAAAAGAAGAGAACTTTATAGATTTCCAGTGTATCATTGATTTAATACGACACTTATAATGATTAACTTTCATAGTATCTGCAACTCCCTTCTCAGCATTCAAGAAAAAATTTGCAGATAAATCAAAGCAAAGTAGTTCGCCATCAATTAGATAGCTCCAGCTGTAAAAATAAATGCACCACGTAGTTCTTATAAATCCAAAGACTTCATACAACTTTTTCAACATAATTTGTACTTTCATCAAATATATAAATACATATATGCATACATAAAATTTATTTAATTTTCAGAAAAGACGCAACAAAATGGATAAAGTACGGAGACTTAATTCGTTGAAACAGAAGAGGACCAAAATCTGAATTTTGTAAAATGTGGGACCAAGTTAATACTTTAAACAAAGAAAATAAGATGAGCACCTCTAATATCATATACATACCTCTCTCACATCTTCTTTCAACCGCAGACAAGATGCATTTGCTGCAGCAATAACAATTACATGTGGCTGGTGATTTTTAATGAACTTAAGGACATGTTGCCAATTATTTTTCTTGCGCTGCTGGCCATCAATGGTTTGCGACCTAGGGTGAAGGACCTGGCTTCCAACGTATCCAACAATTCTCCTGATGAATCCAACATCACAAATGTTGTTTCAGGCTTTTCAGACCCCCCAGCAGCAAGCCATTACTCTTGGTGCAACACTTTCCACTGACCCAAGAGTGTTTACATTGCATGAATAAGGACCAACAGAAACCATCTCCCATAATTCCTTCCCACATGCCATAAGCAACCAGTGTTTTGCTCTGGAAATCAAAAGGTTCCAAGCTTCCTTCTCCATAGAAGGAAGTAAAAAGTTGAACAAAGCATCATGTAGAATTAACTTGTACTGTTCTTTCCAAAGCTGAGCAGATCTTCCAGTTCCATCAATTAGATAGACATCATTAAAGCCAGTGATCAATTTATTCAGTGTACTTTCCGGCAATTTTATAGAAACTTGAAGAAACTTGAAGGAGTTTCTCTTCTTCAGCCTTTTGAATAAGAAGCCATTGAGCATCATTAAATTTAGAAAGAGGTTTGTCACGTAGCCACTTAATCCTGAAAATTGATGAAAGCAATCTATAGTCACATTTCCTTACGGAGTAGGGCTTGTCGAGACTACAGCTTTATCCATAAAAATACTACGGACATGTTTCTTGATACATGGCTCATAACTAATCTCCAATGCAGCCAGAAAAAGCAGAGAGTTAAAGAAACAACAAGAATTAAGGCAGGCAATATTAGACATGGGTGTCAAAGCTTACCATGTGCCTGGCACCCTTGAGCACTAGTTCTGCTGTTTCAAACCTGGCACATGTAAAATTTAACACTATCTCCTCTGGTGATTCATGAGGATGCACCTGAAACTCCACATCCTACAGCCATGTTACACAAAATTTAGGCCGCTACCCGAAGAAATATTTACATAAATAATACAAATGCAAACATGCATATGCAAATAAAACAACTTATACAAGTGGACTAAAAATTTTTCTGAAGCAATTGGCTACATGTTACTTAGACTCTGTTGTGAGTAACAGATATGGCTATATGTCAACACAGAAATGTTCAAATTTTTCTAAGTTTTCCCACGTATATGAAAGGTTCTTGGAAGGTTATATCCCTGTAGCATGTCAGGGTGTAAGTCAAACATGGGTATAATGGGTCTTTAAAGAAAACTGAAGAGTTTGAGCAACATAGATTCGCAAACTAAGTTTCTCAAAGGTATACAGGAAAAAAGTTTGAGCCCTTACTCGAAAAAGTATTTACATATGTACCTGAATATAAATATGTAAGCAGCCCACACAAATATAGCAGTGTGCTTACCACTTTCTCTAAAGCAATTTGCAAATTGAGCTGCTCAGAGGCATACCCAAACTGACTGGCTAGCTTCCACAGGCCAGCCTTCATGCAGTTACTGTACTGTGGCTTCCTTGTGGGCCTCTTAAATTTCCATCCATTTTCTCTTCAGCTGAAAGAAAATGCAACCTGAACTTTGCATCTACATCATCAATATCTTCCTTCGTTTCAGCTTCATTGAGAACCTTTGAGATTGATTCAAACAACTGCTTATTCAAAGTAAGCCTTTCACTATTATCAATATTCAGACATTGCTCCTCATAGATTTTCCGTTGGTACATCCGAAGAGCACTCTTACGCTTCTGAAGAAGCAACCACATTTTGTCTAATTCTTTTATAACCCAAAGTACCTGCAAATAATGTAATAAATAAGACCTTGTTCTAAGCAATCACTATTTCAGCAGACCATCACAGTAATTATGGCATCCGTGGCATCCATGCCACTCGACTCTAGGGACATAAGCAAACATTTAAATAAAACGTTACCTTATGCCACTTTAATTGGCAAGCTTGTCTGACACCATCATTATCTTCATTCTCAACATCATTTTGCTCTAAATCATCAACTAGACTAAGACATTCCTCCTTCCGATACATGGCAATAAATGGAATATAGCAGAGAGAGAAAACATGCATGTAAGATTAACTTTAATTTCAAACTTAAGAAGAAAAGTTTTAGTATCTAAAGCTATCAGTACTTACATCAAACTTCTCCACATGATACAATTCCAAAAACTTCATAATATCTTCCTTCTTAATTTTGTGCAGGATATTAGATCCTTCTACAGATCTTTCTGCAGATCCTTTCTTGCAGAACAAAAGATATGAATTCATTACAAGTTGATAAAGTATCCAAGCACTCTCCTCTTCTATGCTCCTTTCATCAAGCAGAGGACGCCGGGCAATTTCTTTCATCATCTAAGGAAAAGAAATAGAGAAATTAATACAATACTCGGTACCTTGAGGTAACAAATGCACCAAAATATACCTTCATCCTCTCTGGCATGTCGGTCTCCTTGACATGATTATACCTCTCAGTTGTATACTTGTCAGCTAGAAAAAAAGGCTCGAACTCACTAGAATTATCCAGGTTGACACTTAAAGCTTGAACTTGCTTTGGATGATTCAGGGTCTCATTGGCATCACCAATAATAGGACCCAAATCATCTAAGGAAGATGAACAAAGAGTTACCACTTGCTCCAACTTCTTTTGGTTCATCTTGAACCATCTACAAAGATAGTTAGCAGAAACAAACAGGCCATATAAGGTAAAATAATAATAATAATAATAATAATCAACCAATATTTGAGATACTTAATGATAGTCGAAAGCTTCATATAAAGTGATTTTATGATGAGTAATATTTACCTCATAGATGATCTATCTCCATAAAATTCTCCATCATCCACAATAAAATTTTTCACATCATACTTTTCATTGTCGTATGAAGCTTTCTCGTCTCCAAAGAAATTATTAAATAGCAGGCCTACAATATTTAACTGCATTAGATAGCAGTTTCATCCTTTATTTCTTTCTGTCTTTCTTAGTGGGGAAGGCAGAGGCAAGTTAAAACATCCAAGCAATTGGCAACAATTAGAGGCAAGCACCGAGTAAATTGTTTCTGACATAATTAAGTTGAACAAGTGAACACTATTTTAATCAGTGTAGTAAATGACCCTTATCATCAGAAAAACCAGATTGTTCAACCAACTTAGTACTTTTTCCAGCCTTTTTGAGCCGCTTAAACATTTTGGCTTCCTGAGTAAAATTTCAGCCAGCAAGGCCAGCACGGAAAATAATGGATGTTGTAACTTTAAAAGGAGCTCAAATATTGAATATGGGAAAACAAACGCTTAATTTGCAAAGAAACAAAATAATGCGATAACTATACTACCATGATTAGTTATACAAATGCTAGCAACTGAATAAATTCAAGTATATGGGAACTAGTTGGATGCTCACTTTAGGAAATTGACAAATGCCTGAAATTTTGTTTTCTTGAAGCAGTTCAAAATCATCGTCATCTAGGACAAGATCCTTCTCTGATCTGCAGGGAAATTAAATACCGGTAGCATTTCAGAGCTGGCAAAAATAATCATGTGATTAAAATCAATCAGCATTGTGCATCAAGACATGAAGTTTACCTTTTTCTATTTTCCTCTTTCTTCTTCTTGCTTTTCCAATCTTGATCATTTTCGCCTTCCTCCAACTCCTCATCATCGACTATAAAACCATCAGTTTCAAAGTGGTCCAAATTCTCTGCTCATCCCCATAAAAACAGATTCTTGACATCATTATTTATGAAAGATGAAATCAATAATAATATAGTTAACACTAACATTATTAAAAAGAAGATGTGATATTGTCTCCGACGCATATCTGAACAAGAGTATGGCAATAAGATTTCTAAAGACCCTTCAAATACATATAAATTTTAGAAATGAACATATCTGTGTCGGACACATATTTAACACTCAACCGAGTAGTACCATAGATACTGATGATGCAGATGCTAAAATAACACAAAATGCCACTTTGGAAGATTTTAAGTTCAGAACACAAAAAAAGGAAGCAAGACCTGAAAACAATGATGACCATATAAACAACAAAGTGCTTTTTATCATTATTTTAGTCTAAACAACAGAAATAGCAAGAGAAGCAAATCATAAACTAACAGCGAGAAATAAATAAATAAATAAATAAAAGAAAGAAAGAAAAACAATGAAAATATACTGCTATTTTGATAAATAAAAATCCCATGCCAATGAAATTTTATTACATTGTATCCAACTTATTACAAATAGCATAATGAGGGCTCTCATCCTTAATAATGCAAGATATCTCAAATTTTATCAACATAGAATTTTTTATCACACCATTTAACAACCCTTCCTTTGTTTCTTAAAAAAGAAAAAGAAAAAAGCTAAAGAGCTTATAAAGAGGAACATGATCATAAAAATCCCAAATTGTGAAGTCAGAAAACAGAACAAAATATCAATAATACATAAGTCCTGCTAAACAAAAATCATTTCAATGGGATTTTTTTTTCAAAAAAAAAAAAAAAAAGTCAAGCTACACCTAGAGAGACAAATAGAGTGAAGATCAATGGAAACAAATAGACAAGAAAAGAACCACATATAATAACCAAAAAGAACCATAAAAAGGCTTCCATTAACGTTAAATAGTGTAAGAAAGGAGCCATCTTTAGCACCATTAACGTTAGAAATGAAGGAAAGGAAAAGTCTTTGTTTCATTACCACTATCTTCTTCTTCATGATTATCATTATCAAATGCGTCTATGTTCTCCTCACCTACCAGTAACCAAAAACTAGTTAAAGCCTTCGCAAAAGAAAAAAAAAAAAAAAACATATCAACAACTGAAAACCAAAAAGAAAGAACAACGAATAAAAACCCATGCATTAGATATGAACCTTCTTCTTCTCCTAGGTTGTCTTCTTTAGTTGAAGTTAACATTTTTCTCTTCATTGTTAACCTTAAAACATTGATGGATTTGTTCTCTTTTTCGCGTATTTTGATATAAAGCTGAGAAATAATGACGAAAAAAAATATTCCAGTTTCAAGAGTGTGGCAAAAGAAGACCAAAGGGTTAGCAGCTTTGAAAGACAACAACGAATAGGAAACGGTTATGTACTATAGGGGTATATTAATGGTTTTTTTCTTCCTTCTGTACAGCTCTCTGGATCTTATTTACGAAAATGCCATTGCCCTTTTGCTTGCCAATGTTCTTTGGTTTTTTTTTTTACTTTCCGCCGGTGTGCACGTTGCTTTGAATTTTGGCTTAGGGAAATCTGAGGGCTTTTTGGTAAATTTATATTTTGCACGATGGTCGGGTTCTTTCTTGTGCAACAAGTCTCAAATTCTTTTTTTTAGCAGATAGATTGATTTTAATTTTATTTTTCCATAAATTATTGCTAATTTTAAATATAAAGAATGCCATACTGAACATAAAAGAAATTAAGCAATTGATTGTTATCTAAAGCATTTTTTTATTTGTTATAATACAAAATTGGAAATAATATTTTGGTAATAAAAGAGAACTGGGTATTGATTGTCATATGTAGAGGTGGCAAAATGAACCCGAACCCGAAAATTCGTCCGAAAAAACTCGAGCCCGAACCCGAATTGAATCCGATTTGATCAAAAAGTCAACGGCCTGAACCCGAAAAAATCTGAACCCGAATGGCCCAAACCCGAAATAGCCCGAACCCGAAATGACCCGAGCCCGAAAGAATCCGAACCCGAAAAAACCCGAACCCGAGCCTGACCTAAACCCGAACCCGAACCCGAATTTAATACTAAAAATAAATATGAAGAAATTATAATTAAATAATTTTTTTATAAATCAAAAACTTTAAT
>JBBYHK010000013.1:2722689-2756022 GCA_038382065.1 Adansonia grandidieri
ATCATCAGAATTTTTTTAATATAAAAGCTACCTACTTCTTATATCATTTTATTATTTATTACACATAAAACATTTTTTAACTCACTTTTTTGTTTTTTACATTTTCACTCTGATTGTGGGTGTGCCGTAACTAATATTTTTCGAATCACTTGTGTTTCTCTATCAATTATCTTGAATCACGTTAAGATTTGTAAGTATTATCCTCTGAGGATTGCGTATTGTTTGAATACAAAGATTATGTTTCCAGTCTACATTATAATTATTCAATATTAGAAGTTTAAAATATTAGACTTGTTAGTATCTGAGCATATTAACTGAATCCCTTCACCAACTAAACAACTGCGATTCATGTATAACATGATTTTAGGCATATAAAACCGTTGTTCGTACATTTATTGGACGGTCCATCCTCGCCTGTTACTTTCTTTAAGACCACTTGCTGCTTCTCTCTGACTGCGAGATAACAGAGAGGCCTATACAATTGCAAGTACTTTAGCCCTAAGTTCTTAATTCTAATAATTTCTCAAGTTTCCCCTTTCTGCGTACGATAAACCATAAAAACCCTAATTAACGTATCATTTTCTCTCCTTAAGATTTTTTTCCTCATAATTCGCAAAGCCCTAACTTCCATTCATTTCCCCTTTCGATTTCTCTCTTTTTCTGATGGGGACGGCGCGTGAGGAGAGTAACCAGTACGACGGTGGATTAGGAGCCGGAGGAAAGTTCAGGAAACGGCCGTTTAGGAGGACGTCGCAAGCGACGCCATACGATCGACCACCGACTGCATTAAGGAACCTAAGCGGTACCGGTGATAGAAGTGGTTGGCTATCGAAATTGGTGGATCCAACGCAGAGGCTTATTACTTCAAGTGCTCGCTGGCTCTTTGGCTCCGTCTTTAGGAAACGCCTCCCTCCTCCGCCGCCTCATCCTCTGCAAGCGCTTGAGTTAGGTCAGGTTTTATTCCTTCGCATGGTTTTATTGTTTCTGAAATTAAAATACAGAGGACAACAGTTTTTTTCTTTTTGGTGGAAATGTGTTCGCTTAGGTAGCTTTGTTGTTAGGATTTTCGAGTAGTATTTTTTTAATATTTGGTGCGGGAATTTGTGGTTTCTGATCGAGGAGCACATTTCGCAGTTAGGGTTTTACTTTTGCTTATTCCATATTAAAAATTTGAGAATAGGAAATTGTTTCGTAGAATGATAATTCTCTTTATAATTGCATTGCTGTTATTGAAATGAAAGCAGTTTCGCCTTTGGTATTGTTTTTGTTGTATAATTTTCTTATTAGTTGATGTATGCTTCGAATTAAAATAAATAGCACTCCCCAACATCACAAATAATAGATGAGAACCACTGACTAAAAAACGTTGCTTTTATTTGAAACGTGTGTAGTTGTGTAAAAAAACATGTTTAATGAATTATTGACTAGGATATAATGTAAAAAATATGCTTAAGCACGTATTTTTTTTTTACTTCAATTTCTTCTTGCAAATTAATGCTTGGGATATGTTACCATTAGTAGATAGATCAGTTATTATAGTCTGTTACTTTTTTATGAGTTCTTTATGTTGGGCGTGTTTGAAGCTTAAATTACCGTTAGTTTTTTTTTTTTTTTATTTGTTTTGTTAGTGAAATTGATTAAATTTGCATGCATAACGTTATCAGAGATTAATCAGGAAGCAAGGGAGAATCCACCAGAAGCAACTTCAACAGTAAGTATTCAACCTAACATATTTAAACCTAGTTGCGTGCATATTCTGGTTAGCTTTGATTAAAGGATCTCTGTCTAATTAGTAGCTTATTTTTGGTTTTTGACATTTTCAGAGCTTAAAAATGAAAAACTATTGATTTGCAGACTTTGAACATTTAGGAGTAATTTTTTTTTCTTTCTTCAACATATTTATATGTAGGAAATGCGTATATCGCAGAATTGTCTTTACTTTGGGTGCAAAATTAGTGCAATGCTTCCAAGTTCAATCATTTTCTTTGGTGAAAGATTGAACTTTTGGATTCTTATGTTGCATTTGGAAAGTTGAATTTGAAAGAAGGGATTTATATTTCAAATTTTAGTATAAATTATTTGATAAAACACGACTATTGTGATTATTTTCAAATGCATGGATTTATTAGTTCTCTACATAGAGATAAATTTGAAGTACTGCATGCTGCTATACTTTGCTTTATGGGGATTTGAGCTTGAGGCATTCATATGGCTTATAAGAGAGTCATTGCATCATTAGCCATTGTCAGCATTTCGTTCTCATTTTGTGTAAATAAAAGTGTTCTATTTCATTTTTTATTTGAAACATTTAAACCTATTTCTTTCTCCCAAAACTCCTGGCAGATGGTTAGTAACCCAAGGAAACGTTGTTCAGATGAAATTTCGTTTGCATTCACCAAACACTTCTTCACTAGATTTAATGCTTTCATTTTTTTGAAGCTAGACAAAGTCTTTCTTGGTATATTACCTTTTATATGGAGCAAAACATAAAGTAGTGGGTCACATGTGCTAAATGTTAGGGGCAGACTTTGTCCTAAATTCTTATATCTCACCTTATTCATTGTTAATTGTGCAAGTTACTCTTGGGTTATGTCTGCCCCTTTCTGTTTTGATAATATTGTCCTTATGTATTTATTTAAATTTCCCTTCTGTGATTTCGTCTGTGATGAACCCAGCTTATATGCTTTGTTGTTGTATGTAAATTTTCCCGCATAGGATTCTCCTGTTGTGCTACGTGTCGTCATGGGATGTGAGAATCCCGGTAATCATACTGATGAAGGTGGAGTTGCTGAACTTGAGGAAATCCTAAAGCAGAAGACGTTTACCAGGCAAGATGATTTGAAATTTCATCATATTATTGTTAAATTGAAATGCATGGTTATTTGTGCTACTTTGTTTTAGGGGAACTTTGCAAATTAAATTGGTGTCACTTGTGATAATTTGCATTTTGTGATTGTGTCCATTCATGCTTTAGGATTCTAAATATTCTATTCCTCTGAGTTTATCAACTGAAAGAAAGGCCAAGAGTGTGAATTGGATTGAATCTCTATATTTTGCAAATTCTAGTTATTCTTTCAATTTTGTAGTTGTTCATTATGCTCTCTAGTTTCCAAATGTGTAAATTTTGTTGTCATGCTTTGTGATTTTCCTCCATTATTTCAGCTTGGATGGGAATAAACTTCAATTGCTCTTTTTGAGTGGGCTTATCATGTTTCTTTATTCTTAATTATTAATTCTTTTAACACGAATGATTATACATATAACCAATATTTTATTGTTTTTCAGATCTGAAATTGATCATTTGACAAGTTTACTGCGTTCAAGAACTGTTGATACTCTTGGTGGAAATGAAGAAAAGAGGTTTGAACTGAAATCGGTGCTATCACATGACAAGAAAGAAGAATTTCCAAAGACACCGGTTAAGGAAAATGAGACTGAGAACCATCTTATTTCAACACCTGTTGTTAGCTCAACTGTAAGGAAAACTTTTCTTTCCTACATTTTGCTTTTGGGGTAACATATCCTCAGATGCTTTTGGTTTTCTGTACAAAATTAATGTCCATGGTTCTGTAGGTCCTTGATGAGGACATTGCTTCACCTGCTGAGCTTGCAAAAGCTTACATGGGCAGTAGGCCTTCAAAAGCATCTGTATCAATGCTTGGATTACGCAATCAAGTACCTAGAGGAGATTTAGCTTCACTGAACAATAAAATGGTCCCTTCTAAATCAACCACAATGGCACTTGTGCCTAGGTCTTCTGGCCATGTTGGGAGTCTTGGAAATGATTTTGTGACCCCAAGATTGCAGGGCAGGTCTGCAATATATAGCATGACGCGAACACCTTATTCCAGGGTTAGCTCAGCAGCTGTCCTCAAGGTTCATATGCTTGAAAATAAATTCTCTTATATAATTGCTTGTTTATCATATGTGTTATTGTAGTTGTTTGCATGTTCATTAGGGTGCTAGCACTGCAAGTGATGCTTTTGGTGGACCATTGTCGTCATCTCAGAGTGCATGGGAGCAAAACAGAATTTCTGGCTCTAGTCAAGGGGTACTAATTGAGGATCTGTCTATTTCTCTTTCGGGATTTCTTCAACTAGAGAATGTCATTGGGTATATTTCTTTCCTTTGCAGGTTTTAAAGCGCAGGAGTTCAGTTTTACGCAATGATATAGGATCAGTTGGCCCTATTCGCCGGATTCGTCAAAAGTCTAACTATATTTCGTCAAAAACTTTAAGTTTACCCGGTTCTGCTGGTCCTTTATCTGCCCACATAGCTGGCTCTAGTTCAGCTGGTGTAGATACTCTAGCTGAGAATGGGGATAACAGCACTCCTGGCACAAGTTTTACCCCTGTTCCATCCAAGTCCAGTGAGATGGCTTCAAAAATTTTACGACAACTTGACAAGTTGGTCTCCCCAGTGGATAAATCACCAACTAAATTGTCATCATCTATGCTGCATGGGCAGGCTCCTAAAAGCCTTGAGAATGTACATTCTTCAAAATTTCTGGAGAACATGCATGATTGTGACAAGTTGAGTGGTTCTCAAACTGCACTGCCTGATGCTCAAGACTCTATGTCTCACAAGTGTGATAAGGTTAAAGAAAATGGTTCAACAACATTGGTTGCTCTCCCTTACAAGTCAGTTACTGCAGTAAATGGTGTAGTTACTAATAGTTTAATGAAAGATAATAATGTTCCTAGCGTTAAAAATGCTGATTCCACTGTGATCAAGTCTGTTTTACAGCTACCTCAACAGAAGAGAGAGGCTTTTCAGATGAGTGTGCATGAGGTATGGATTAAGGGGTAAACAGATATAATTGATGTTTTATATTGTTTTTGGTTATGATGTTTTGGTGATCAGATAGAGCAAAGTATTAATGATAAAAAAATTCTGCCTATTACATTTGCCTATCAAGTGCTATTGTTTTGATTCAAAGATGCCAGAAGAAAGGGATATGCCAAATGCCTACTTTTAAACTGAGAAGGGAAATTTATAGGCGTCACTTTTTTCCTAGTTCTGTTTCCATTTTCATCACCTGAAAGTTTATGGTCTCTGTCACAGGATTATCTGGATGATGGTGACAATCCTAATGAAGCTGCAGCTGTTACTTCTGGGGAAGGGAGAGAAAGGTTGGATAATTGTGTCATGGGTAGTAAGAGTTCTGCTCCTGAAGCTATATTAGTAGAGAAGCCTTCTACTGTATCTGAAGTTAAGCCTATTTCAAGTTCTGCATTCAACCAAAAACCTGATTTGAGAACATCTGATGGATCGACAGTTGTTGAAAAGAATTCTGGTATTACCTTTCCAGTTGCAAAGATGGCCACTTCATCTGAGCAGGCAGCATTTTTGTTATCTCAATCAACTTCAACAGCCAATAAAGATGTTGTCTCTAAGGAATTGAATGCCCCTTCTCCTATGCTTAACTTTGGGGAGAAAGTTGTGCCTTCAAAGCAATCAGATGTTGCTGCTTCCGCATTTGGCTTTGCCTCCACAAATGTTGGTGAGGCTTCCTCAGTTAATGGATCTTCAGGTGTTAAGCTTGCCCCAAGTTCGGACCAAAAACTAGAGAACTCAAGCAGGTTGGTATATATGCATTATTGGAAGGTTGTTTTGTTCTGTCTTCTGCCCCGTTCTTTCTTTCTATGCCTCAAATGCAGGCATTGTACTTAGAATCATTAATAGTGGGTTGAATGGAAATGGAATATATTATGGGTTAGTTAATTGAAAGGGAATAAAAGGCTTACCCTATCATGTACATGAGTTCTTGTAGAAGGATGGGAGGGGATACTAGAGGTGAATCTAACCATTGCCACCTCCCTTCTAACTTCACTTTTAGGTTCCATAAATCCTCCTGATTTAAATTTAGAGTCTAACATTTATTAGTGATTTGTGCTCTTGATCCTGTTTTTTACCCTTCAAAGTATATTTAATAATGATTTCAAGCCAGCAATGCACAAATTTCTTAGTGTCCTCTTCACCCTCAAACATGGTAAAACTGTAAATCAAAGCTGTTTCTCTTCTTTACTTTTCTTACATTTCTACCCGTTAGCCTTATTTTACCTTCAAACTTTCGAATACACCATCTCTGGTTTAAGAAGGAAAAGAATTGGGAGAAGTTTCTAGAATTGGATTGATTAAAGCTGCTACTGTGACTTCTAGGAAATAGAAAATCAGGATTATTATAGTTGATATTTGATGGTAATAATTCTTGTTTCGCTTGTGATAGTTGACCTCTGATTGTTAGAATCATTACATTACATAGGTGACTTCCAACATAGTACCTTTCAAGTTTAGGTTTATTTTTTGTCCATTTGATGATATTTAGTTTTGTATATGGTGTGTGACAAAAGGGTAAGCATGCATTAATCAAATTATTGATTCAGTTACTACAGTTAAAAAATTCACAATTTGGTTCTTGGAAGTTTCAGTCCTATTTGCACTGAAAGACTTAACATTAGTCAAATGAATGATGTGTCCCCAAACAGATATGAACATGCCCATGTTACAATTTCACTGACTGTTTTGATACTGACCTATTTAACTAGCAGTTTTAGTTTCATGTTCAAACTGATGGACAGAAGCGAAATTCAAGTACCCAATTGCTAATTTTTAAACTTTAGGTACCAAATCAAGAATTTGGCTATAAATCAGGTACCAAGTATATTATTTACCCATTTTAAAATTATGATGGTTAAATGTGAGTTGAGACTTTTCAAAAATACTAGTAAGAGAGGAAGTCCTATTAAGATATGAAAAGGTATCTGTGCTTAATCAGTATGGTGGATGAAGGGGCTTTTGCTTTTGTTTTTGTGTGTGTGTGTGTGTCTGTTTGTTTTGTTTTTCTTCTGTTGAGTGTTTTTATTAGATTTAGTTTATGTTTGGTATCTCCAGTCACTTCTCCCCTTTCACTTTGCTAACAATTGCAAAGCATTGTTTCTTTTCAATACAATGATTGATCGGTATACATTGTTTTCTTCTGGAGTACTATTTTTTAAAACATTTGCTGCTTTACGTTCAGCTTTGCTACTACTGCTGCTGGCACAACCAATTATTTGTCAGATAAAACTGGTAAGGAGAAAACTCTGAATGGGATCATCTTCAAGACAACTGAAACTGCAATTCCTGCTACTGTATCAACTTTGACATCAGCTGGAAGCATCTTCAAGTTTGGAGCCTCGGCAAGTAGTTCTACTTTAAATAATGGGTCTCTTGGTTCAAGTTCTTTTTCATTCTCTTCACCGATGCCATCTCCCGTCACAAATAATGGTCAAAGTTCATTCAGTAGCTCAACCAACTACATGCCCTTCACCACCAATAGTGGCTCTTCTGCTGCTGCCACCACTTCCACAACTGCCAATGCCACCATCAGCAGTACTAGCGGCCCCTCTATAGAGGCTTCAGTCCCTTCCTTTACAGATGCACCTGTTTTCAAATTTACAGCCTCTGTGAACCCATCAGCTTCAGTTTCTATGTTATCAGCAACTTCAGGGGAAGCAACTGAAGCTAAGACCCAGGATACAAGCCTTGGCAATGTAGCCATCGTTCCTTTCGGTAGTACATCTGCTCAAACTAGCTCTGGAAGTAATATTTTCGGTAGTACATCAGCTCACACTAGCTCTGGAAGTAATATTTTCGGTAGTACATCTAAAGTTACTGGCATTGTCAGCAGCGTTTCTGGTTTTACAACAGCTGCCGTCACAGGTTCTGGAAACGTCAGTGGTGCATCTTCAACCAACACAAACTCTGGAAGTGGCTTTTTGAGCAGCACATTTTCCTCGGTGACAAGTGCAGGCGACGGTATCTTTGGTAGTACATCTGCAAATGCAGGATCAGGCAGTAGTGTTTTAGGTGGTACATCTGCAACTACAGGCACAGGCAGTAGTGTTTTTGGTGGGAAATCTGCAGCTACAGGCACAGGCAGTAGTGTTTTTGGTGGTACATCTTTCTCAATAGCTAGTACAGGAAGTAGTATTTTTTCCCCTAGATCAGCAATAACGAGCACAGGTAGCCACATTTTTGGACTCAGTTCTGCAGCTGCATCCACATTTACTACACAGACTCAGGGTCTAAATCCTTTTAATGCTGTTAATACCCAAGCATCTGCAGTTGGAAGTGGCAGTGGGGCCTCAACTCAAAGCATACCCGTTCAGATTTCTTCATCTGAATCATCTCCATTTGGACTGGCTGGGAATACAAATTTTTCCACTGGCAGTTCAGTGTTTGGGTTATCACCGTCTGTAGCTAAACCTTTTGGTTCAGGGCCTACATTTGGCATGAGTTCTTCCTCTTCAGAAACTAATTCTCTGACCTCCAGCAATGGCATTGCTTCTGGCACATTTGGTTCCAATATGCAAGCCCCTAAGGCGCCCATAGTTGGTCCATCATCGGTGTTTTCCTTTGGATCATCTGCATCTGTTACTACTAGCAGTGCAGCTACTATCTTTGCGTCTGCCACTGGTGCCTCTTCAAGTTCCATATTTTCATTCACTTCAGCTGCAGCTGTTACTCCATCACGGCATGTCTTCGGTAGCACTGGTCCTGGCTTGGTGTTTGGGTCAACAACTCCCTCTGGTAACAATGATCAAATGGAGGATAGTATGGCAGAGGACACCATTCAGGCTTCACCAACTGTTACGACATTTGGTCAGCAGCCAGTCTCATCACCCGCATCTGGATTTGTTTTTGGTGCATCTAACACATTAGGAGCAAGTTCTTTCCAATTGGAAGGCCAACCAAGCACAGCTACACCACAGAATCCATCTCCGTTTCAGGCTTCTGGTATTCAGGAATTTGGAGGGAGCTTCTCGTTGGGCACTGGTGGTGACAAGTCTGGCAGAAAATTTGTGAAGGTCCGGAGGCAGCGGAAGAAGTAAAAGGGTTTGATTAGAGTAGGGGAGTCGTTCATGTGAGAAACCTCGCAATTGATTGAATAATATTTTATTATGGCAGAGGAGATTAACAGCAGCAGATTGGTGCTGTTTGTGGTAGTCATCTGAAATTGTTTTTGTGCCAGCAGAAGGATTGACTGATCACTTGGAACTTTGAAAAATGGTGCTGATGTTGCTTGGTCATTTGAAGTTTTCGTCTTTTCTTGGGGCTGGTGGGAGAAGCTGGGCACAATTTTGTATGGTCTTTTCCAGTCCCGGTAGAACGTGAGAACATTTGTATTGTACTAGTAGTAGTAATAGTAATAGTATAATTAGTTTTTAGATTTCCAGGTATAAGCAATTGTGCTTTTGACTTTGTTCTCTGTCACCTCATCTTGTGTAACATTAAAAAACAACAGAAGTGGTTATGAATTTCATATTTAGAGAGAATCTTTTCGGTGTTCCTTATCATCAATGAAATTTATGGCAAGTACTCCAAAAACGTTGGAACGGTCCATGGCCAAAGCTATCCGCTTGGATTAGGTTTTGGACATAGTTCTTTTGTAATTTGATTTAGTCTAGCCCTATTCAAATTACTGTTTGGATCTTTATTCTTTAAAAATTTTAATTTATTAAAATTTATAAATATATGTATATATTTGAAACCTACTTAAATTATGTTCTTTTTAATTATAAATATAAGAAAAAAATAAGAGGTAAAAGTTGAATTTTATCAACACAAGCTGAAATGTGAAATTTGAAAATGGACCGAGTATTTTATATGCTAAACTAGTTTATCAACCCACACAATGAATGAATTTTTTGTTATGTTCTTATAAGTTTGATTTTTTTATTTTAATTTTAAATATAATCTGAGAAAAAAATATGCATATTTTTATTGATCTATAATTATATCATAATTATATCTTGTATATTTAATAATTTGGTTCATTTATAATTTTTTTTAAAAAATATTAAATAAAAAAGATAACACTATAACTCAATGAATTGGAATAAATTACACAATAAATAATGTTAATGCAAGGATTGTTGGATTGTGCCTTTTATGAAGTACTGTCCGTTCTGGAGCAGTGCACAGATTATTCTCATGGTTTTGTCTTTTGAGAAAAGGCGTCTCTATAGTGGAAGGGTAGCTCTTGCTTTATAGCCATAGTCCATATCCTTGGCTAATTAATGTGAGATTATTGTCTTGCCCCAACACTAGCCTCCCAAGCAAGGGTGCGGACTGTGTAGGTCGAGTGAGCAAGTTCGTTTGTAGATTGAGTGGTCAAGTTACCACTACGTAAGTCATAGATTGAGCAAGCAAGTTTGCTACTGTGTAAGTTGTTGATCGAGTGGGCAAGTTTGCCACAGTGTAAGTCATAGATCGAGTGGGCAAGTTTGCCACTGTGTAATTCATAGATCAAGTGGGCAAGATACCATTGTGTAGGTCAAGTAACTCGGAGTTGTTTTATATGCTTGAATGAAATTTTCGTAATGAGCCTATGGCTTAACTATTCCCACAAACGACGCCAGTTGTTAATGTGACAATGAAGATGTTACGAGAAAGCCTAGAAAACAGTGAAAATGAGAAAGGCCCAAAATCGGTCTTTGGGGGAATACTCCGATGCTTAAGTTAGTAAAAGAGTTATAGGAAAAGCATAAAGAGAGAACAAAGGAATTCTATTAGCTCATACCTCAGAAGTGATTATGTTACCTCCTTATATAGACCTTGATAGAAGTTTTGCGTGATCTGGGACTCTGGGCGAGTAGAGATTCAATGACAATCCAACTTACCTAGTAGTGTAGAGATAGAAGTTATGCAATTATCTTCCAATGCTTATCTCCTTAGGAGGATCATACTTGCTAACTAGGCGATAAGGGGATATATAACAAGTTCAATTAAGAATAATTTGAGACGTAAATTAGATTTATGAAATCTAATTAGAAATGCCTTAATATGGCAAAAGATA
Source organism: Adansonia grandidieri (assembly GCA_038382065.1). Taxonomy (NCBI): domain Eukaryota; kingdom Viridiplantae; phylum Streptophyta; class Magnoliopsida; order Malvales; family Malvaceae; genus Adansonia; species Adansonia grandidieri. The sequence continues at coordinate 2,733,533 of JBBYHK010000013.1, forward strand.
AGAATATCTTATCAAGAAAATGTCTATTTGTAGACATGGTTTTAGGGATATTATTAAGTAAAGCCAAAAAATTGTATTTAAAAAATTAAAAAATTATTTGATAATTATTTAATTAATTATTTAATATTATTTATGTAAAGTAAAAATTCTTTTACTTGGGTTAAAAAATTTAATTATAACTTAAATTATCTAACATGTAAATTTAAGGGTTTGAGCTAAAAGCTCTAATTATCTAGAATATCGAATAGGTATACTACTGGGCTAAAATATTAATAAGTTAATCTTAAGGCCAAATCTTGGACAAGCTATTGAAATAATTTAAATTAAGCTCCAAGAAACACTCTAAAGTGGGGCCAAATTTTGGGTATGTTAGTATTGGGCTTAGTGACCCATTAGTTAAGTTTAACCTAGCCTATAGTCTATTTAAATACATTATGAAGGTTTTTTGGTTGATAAGGAGCATAAGACAAACCCTAGGTACTAATCCTTAAACTTCCCTAAAAAGGTTTGGCATAACCTTTTGCTTTCTTAAGTTTTCTTTACCTAACCATGGTTTTTCTGAGTTTCTTGACACGATGAAAAGAGAAAAACTTGTTTGCTACCATTGAGAGATTAAGTTCTCAAAAAATTTATGAAATTGGCCAAATCCCAAAAACCTTGCTTTTCTAATCCTAATTGTGCAAATTTGCATTCCAGGTGATTAGAAAGTGTTTATGATCACAATGAAAGATAGAAAATTAATTTCTATGTTAAAGGAATCAACTGGAATAAAATGTTATGATTTTTGGATTTGTTTGCCTTTATTTGTGAAAAAAAACTATTTCTCTACGGAGTTGTTTTTATTCTCTTTAGCGCAATAGGCAAGGGAATTATTCCCGAATCACTTCAGGTCTAAACTTGTTGGCTACATATCTCTTTTGCTTAAGGCATGAAAAGCTTTTAGGCTACACCAGAGAATCATCGCACCTCATGAAGGTTCCAAGAACATTTGTGTGGATTACCATTAAAGGCAAAACACTTGGATTGCTTTTAGCCTCGAGAAGAGATCATAGTAATCAACCCTATGGTGTATTCCTGGCGAGATTGGCATGCTTAGTTAGTCTCTAATTAGGATTAGTTTCTATCAGATCTTTTTTTTTTAAATTATAATCCAATCACACGTACATCTCTTCCTAAGATCCTGAGGAAATATAGGTGTTTTTTGTTTAATTCTATTGCGTATTTTATTTTTGATTAAATTTTTATACCTATATTGATATGCATGAGCCTAGATTTTCCCTTTCAGTAGTATCAGAGCCTAAGGTTTGTAAATTACATGTGTCCTAGCATGTCGTTTTTAGTGATTATTAATCTGATTGATTTATGCATTGATTTGCTAATTTTCTGTTTCGGTAAAATTTTAAAAAAATTATTTTTATTTAATTTTCCTTTGTATGGGCACCTTTTATTAAGTATTATCAATAAAAATGACTGAGCATTAAGCGTTTTATCTTTTGTGTCCATTTTCATAATTCTTGCCAATTCTTGAACTTTTCTCTACATATTTTTTTGCCTATATTGTTTTTTTTTTTTTCATATTTTCAGGCACCCGAATGAAAGTGACATGAATATTCATACTAAGATTCCGAATATCAATTTTGAGCAACCAATCTACGTTGGTGAAGTTGAGTCCAAAAGGGATTCTGAAAAAAGTCTTATACCTTAAGACCTATTAAGATTAACTAAACAAGAAGAAACATGGATATTACCTTCGAAGACCCACTTAAACCATAAACCTAAGAATGGAAGAATATCGAAAAGAAATCAAGATTGGAACCTCTATAAGCCCATTAACCTGAACTGAATTGATAAATCTCCTCCAAGAATATTGGGATGTGTTTGCTTGGTCCTACCCGAACATATCTGGAACAAACCCAACATTATGGTATATGAACTTCCCCTCAAACCTGAATACAAGCCCATACAACAAAAGCTTAGAAAGATGAAACCAAAGATGCTTCTAGAGATCAAAGAGGAAGTGAAGAAATAATTTAAGGCAGGATTTCTTATAATAGCTAAATATCCTGAATGGGTGGCCAATATAGTATCGGTCCCTAAAAAGGATGGCAAGATGCAGATGCATGTAGACTATAGGGACCTGAACTGAGGCAGCCCAAAAGACAATTTCCATTTACCTCATATCGACACCCCAGTAGACAACACCACAAAAAATGCATTGTTTCCTTTCATGGATGGACTTTTAGGTTACAACCAAATTAAAATGGCAGTTAAGGACATGGAGAAGACCACTTTTATGACCATGTAGGTCACTTTTTGCTACAAAGTAATGCCCTTTGGCTCAAAAATTTCGAGGCAACTTATCAAAGGGCAATGTTACCATTGTTCCATGATCTCATGCACAAAGAAATGTAGGTCTGTGTGGATGATATGATTGCTAAATCACCAAAAGAGAGTGAACACATTGCCAACTTACGAAAACTTTTCAAATGGCTTTGCAAAAACCAGTTCAAGTTAAATCCTACCAAATACACATTTGGTGTCACATCTGGTAAGATTTTAGGCTTCATTATGAGTGAAAAAGGAAAATAAGTTAATCCCAACAAAGTCGAGGCCATTCAAAACCTTCACTGCCTCAAACCCTAAAAAAGTGAGGAATTTTTGGGAAAAATTAAACTACATAGCTCGATTTATATCTCAACTGACCGAAAAATATGATCCAATCTCTTGGCTACTTTAAAAACAAAATCCAAAGAATGGAATACATAATACCAAGAAGCCTTCAATAGAGTCAAATGCTACCTTTCCAACCCACAAGTACTTATGCCACTAGTGCCTAGTCAACCTTTCATCCTGTATCTATTAGTGTTCGACAGGTCAAGGGGTTGTGTATTGGGTTAACATGACGAGTCAGGTAAGAAGGAACAGGTTATCTACTAGTTAAGCAAGAAGTTCACAGAGTGAGAAAAATAACTATTCAACAGTAAAGAAGTTATGTTATGCTCTGGCTTGGACCTTCCAGAGGTTAAGGCTATACATGCTATGCTTAACCAACCACATGGGTGATCGCCAAACTCAATCTCATCAAGTATTTATGTGAGGCCCCTACCTTGTCAGGGAGATTAGCTAAGTGGCAGGTCTTACTTTTCGAAAATGACATCGTGTACGTGAACTAGAAGGCCATTAGGGGTAGCGCAATAGTAGACTTTTTGGCAAGCCAAGCAATAAATGATTATCAACCTTTGGACTTCAAATTTCCTGATAAAGATATAATGTGCATATCCAAGGTAGACTGCAAATACCGATTGTAGTACATCTTGGAAAATGTACTTTGATAAAGCTTCAAACACATTGAGGCATGAAATTAGGGTAATTCTTATCTCGCCTGATGGAAACTATTACCTTTCATCATAAGATTAAACTTCGATTGTACCAATAGTATAGCTTAATAAAGCCTGTGTTAAGGGACTCCAAGACACCATTGAAAAAGGTATTAGGACTTTGTAAGTATTTAGAGAATTAACACTATTTATTTGCTAATTGAGTCAAGAATGGAAAACAAGTGATGCTAAACTAACTCATTATAGGAAGCTAGCCTCAGAACTCAGAAAAGAATTTGATGATATTAGCTTTCAGTACTTACCTCGGGAAGAAAACTAAATAGTCGACGTCTTTGCCACCTTATTATCCATGTTTAAAGTTATTCAAGAATCGAATGTTGTTTCCATTCCGATGAGCATTTGTACAATTCTGGCATATTATCAAAATGTCAAAAAAGAGAAGGATAGCTTGCCATGGTATCATGACATACTTTAATACACCAGAGATCGACAATACCCCAAATGTGCTATAAAACTGACAAGAAAACCATTCGAAGAATAGCTACGAGCTTCATTCTGGATAGTGGAATTTTGTATAAGAAAGCTAGGATCAGGTATTACTTTGTGCATGGATGCCTTTGAAGCCAAAAGAACTCTCAAAGAGTCCATGAAGGAATCTACAGTATGCATGCCAATGGACATTAAATGGCGAAACAAGTCATTTAATCAAGCTATTATTGGTTGACTTTTAAGAAGGATTGCATTAACCATGCTTGAAAGTGCCACAAATGCCAAATTTATGTAGAGAAAATCCATGTCCCACCATCACCTCTACATGTCATGATAGCCCCTGGCCTTTTTTGATTTGGAACATGGACATGATCGGACTGATCACCCCTATGGCTTCTAATGGGCATCGTTTCATTTTGGTCGCTATTGATTATTTCACCAAGTGGGTAGAAACGGCTTCTTATGCCAACGTTACCAAATCCATTGTAGCAAAATATATGAAATGGGATATCATCTGTGAATATGGGCTTTTTGAATAAATCATCATAGATAATAAGTGAAACTTGAAAAACAAGATGATGCGAACATTCTATTCCTAATTTAAAATTCAACATCATAACTCGATGATGTATCGCCCAAAAATAAATGAGGGGCAGCCAACAAGAATATTAAGAAAATAATAAAAAAATGGCTGAAACGTACAAAGATTGGCACGAAAAATTGCTTTTTGCACTACATGCCTATTGCACAGTAATCAAACCTTTGCGGTGCTATCTCATTTTCTTTGGTTTATGGCATAGAGGTTTTTTGTATGTATCAAGGTTGAAATCCCTTTGCTCAGAGTCTTGATGGAATCATAACTTGAAGTAGCTGAATGGGTTAATAACCAATATGAACAGCTCAATCTGATCGAAGAGAAAAAAAAATGAAAGCCATTTGTCATGGGCAGATGTATTAAAAGTGCATGATGAGAGCCCATAACAAAAAAGTTCATCCTTGTTAGTTCCAAAAGGGTGACCTAGTAATCAAACAAATCTTCCCAATCCATAAAGATGCTTGGGAAAAATATATTCCAAATTGGGAAGGGTCGTACACGGTAAAGTTCATGTTTTCTAAAAAAGCTCTAATTTTAACTGAGATGGATGACAACAATCTGCCTAATCTTGTCAATTTTGACTTCGTCAAGAAATATTATGCCTAAAAGGATCCTAGGATGAAAACCTAAAAAGGCATCCTATCCTTCTTTTTTTTTCTTTGTTTTTTCAAAAAAATAAGAGAGAGAGTCCAAGAAAACAAACCTGCTTAGGTTGAAAACACGAAAAACAAGCGTAAGCGACTAAACTCTCCTTAAAATTAGACCTAATTTGGATCCACCCTTCTTTGACCAAAACATAAAATCAAAACCTGACCTACCTATATTACGCTAACATACTCTACCGAATCTCATCCTTACCTATACTGGAGAAAAAATAGTGTCTACCTAACCTCAAGGCAACTATCTTAAGGCAATCCAAAAAATCTCCTTATGAGTCGACCAATATCGAAAAAATTAATTGTTTGAGAAAGGTCTCCAAAAGCACTTAGTGGAAGATTCATATCATTAGCATGAAGGGCTAAGTAGCCAGAAAGACCACTCTTAACTCATTTTATCTAAAAATTTTTTATGATCTCAGAATTTATCATAACTTATATCCTTTTTCTTTTAAATGAAATACAATTGCTTGATTTCTCTCAAAGTCCTTTTGTAACTCTTGCACCCTATGTTGGACCATGTTCATCATTTAGTTATTAATGCTTGACAAATGAACAAAACTGATAATAGGATTTCCTAGCATTCCTTTGAAAGATAAAACTCTATAAGAATTTTGTTTCATGTCTAAAGATCAAGACTGAACCGTGAAACCACAATCAGTCTTACCCTTAGACTTCACATCTTGAAAACATGCTCAACACCTTCTCCCTAGTAAACTCTAACCCAAAGATAAAGGGGCAAAAATTCTTTTCCACTTGTCATAAAAACAATCAAAATTCAGATTAGTCCACCTAGACCACTAAAGACACCTTATGAATCAGAATTGACAAGAGAAATCATTCATTTTGCTTGCAAACTCAATGCAACAAAAAGTCCCTAAATAGAGCCATTAAGCACAAGATTATCCCTTCACAATCATAGGATACTCATACTTTATAAAGGTAACCTTAACATTTAAAATTTCTAAAAATTCAAAACAAGGTTGGTGAATCCTAGGACAAGTTGATCACCTTATCAAACTCTTTCAAGAACAAATGACTGGAAAGCCTAGAACCGATCGCCAGATTAGGCTTTTAAAATCATCACCTTTGCATCACTTAAACATGCATTTGCATCTCCATGTATCATTCATACAACAATTAACATCCTTCAGGTGCAAACTCTTGCTCATAAAAGTTAAACTAGCAAAGAATCTCAGGTACAAATTTTTGTTTTCAAAAACCTCAAAAGGCTCCAAGTAAAAATCCCTGACCTTACAAACTCGTAAGTCAAAAAGCTATATGGGAATGATACCTAAACTCATATTATTTAGTCCATAAAGAGCCGAACACCCTTTTCTCTTTAGTCCATAAAGAGTTGGATACCTTTTTTCCTTGTAGTCCGTAAAGAGATGGATGCCCCTTTTTCCTTTTAGTCCACAAAGAGCTAGACGCCCTTTTTTCGTTTTAGTCTACAAAAAACTTGATACTTTTTTTTCCTTTTAGTCCACAGAGAGCTAGACACTCTTTTTCCTTTCAATTTATAAAGAGTTGAATGTCTTTTTTCTTTTAGTTCGTAAAGAGTTGGACACATTTTTTCCCTTTAATCCATAAAGAGCTAGACATCTTTTTCCTTTTTAGTCTATAAAGAGCTGGACACCTTTTTTCTTTCAATCCATAAAGAGCTAGATACCCCTTTTTTTCTTTTTAGTCTACAAAGTGCTAAATGCTTTTTTCTTTAAGTCCATAAAGAGCTGGATGCCTTTTTTTTCTTTTAGTGCATAAAGAGCTAGACACGTTTTTTCCTTTCAGTTCACAAAAAGCTGGATGTCTTTTTCTTTTAATCCATTAAGTTTTAGACACCTTTTCTCCTTTTAGTCCATGAAGAGCTAGATGCCTTTTTCTTTTCGTCCACAAAGAGCTGGACGCCTTTTTTCTTTTAGTCCACAAAGAGCTGGATGCCTTTTTTTTTCTTTTTAGTCCATAACAAGTTGGACGCCTTTTTCTTTTAATCCATAAAGAGCTAGACGTCTTATTTTTTTTAGTGCATAAAAAGTTGGACACCAATCGAGCCTACTTGTAAAGAGCTGGATACCAATTTTAGTCTTTACATAAAGAGTTGGAGGTTAGTCGAGTCTATCCATAAAGAGCTGGACATCAATCGAGTCTATCCATAAAGAGCTAGGCACCTATTGAATCTGTCTGCAAAAAGCTGAGCGTTAAATAAATCTATCTGCAAATAGCTGGGCACCAACCAAGTCTATCCAGAAAGAGTCGAGCATTAATTGAGTCTGTTTACAAGGATCTAGGCACTAATCCAGTCCACTCACAAAGAGCTAGGCATCTATCGTGTCAAAGTCTATATTAGCTAGTGCCTATCTAGGGAGGTCATACCTTAGGAAAAAATCCAAAGCCTAGTAAGGAGGTCAAACCTTACAAAAACCTATCCAGACTTTCATCAAAATTGCCACCAATATATTATGATCATCACCATGAAACATTAGTTAAAATTTTATTTTTGCAAGAACTTAAAAAAATCATCCTACCTTGAACAAAATGGTACTTATTTGTCTTTGCCCTATCATTGATACTTAGCAACGACTAAAGAAAGGTAGCTGTAGACACCCTATTTTTGTCCAAGCCATTATCCAAGGCATCAAAGGCCATTATTCTTAGCATCCTTGGTTTCATACGGATCAGCACGATTTAGTTTCCTATTATTTTACCAAAGTGAGGTAAATCAGAGAGCCTAAGGTACGTGCAAGTCACATTGGTGTGTAAGTATTCATACTAAGCTTTCTCATCGCTAGAAGTTTAAATTTTTACATGTAGTATTGATACAAAAGGATTTGGTATCAAAATCTAAGGTGTGGTACTAATACTTAGCATGTTTGTATGGATACAGGCCTTTGCAGTTGCTAAAATTGTGAGTCAAGCAAAAGTATTGATAAAAGGCCATGTAGTATTGATATAGGCCTCCAAGTCTTGAGACTAGAAACATTTTTTGCTCTTAGTATCAATACATACTTCATTGTATTGATGGTTATAGGCAAAAATTGCCTTGTGTATTAATACAAAATGTTTTGTATCAATATACCAAGGCATTTTTGCCTATTTCAAGCCATCTGTCAATCTTTGCACGATCAATTAAAAAGTCCAAGTCAAACATGTTTTTGCACCAATCATTAAAACACATACCAAGCCTTAGCTTTGGACTTATGATTAGGTTTTAACAAATTTTGAGGCCTAAAATTATTCAAATATATGGTTTCTTAGAAGGCATACTTGGCTTTTCTATAGTTGCAGACTGCTATAGCCACTCTGCTCCACCATCTTGCTACTAGCAGCCAATGAAATTTCAGTCAGCTAAGCATAGTACCCAATGCTACCGTAAGTACATGGGAAAGACTAAAAATGGCTTTGCTTTGGCTCTAAAATGTTGAATCCTAGACTATAAAGGAGCCAATTTTGGCTCAACAAAAAGAGCTTGCACTATAGAAACACTATTACATTGAAAACATTCCCTTATTCTCATAGCTCTCCTTTTTTTCCTTAGAAAAACCTACAAAAAACTTTTTCTTGCTAACTAATAGCAAAAAGAAAGATGAAACTAAGTTTAGAGTTACTACTCCAAGTAAAGGGGAAAGTTCAAAGTTTTTTGGAAATATTTTCTCTATCTTGCTTCATTTATTTTCTATTTTCAGCATTTGCATCATTTTAGTGAACCATTCATGTCATCATGACCATCTTAGGACTCACATACATTTTGGTGGCCTTAGATGTGGTAGCTTTAGGTTTTTTGATGATTTTGATGTTTTAATGTTGCTTAGATGACTAAATATGCCATGTGCTCATGTATCTTTGTCATGTTTTATTCATTTTAACACACTCAACACATGCTTAAATCTTCTCCGTAACATATTTTGAACATATTCATGCATTTTCTTGCATCTTGGTTGGTTTCATGGAATAAAAATGTCTTTTTGAAGATTCCAATATGCTTTTCCTTGTTTAAACCTTTTTCTTCTATCATCAATGCTAATATTTTCAAGCATCTTATTTGTCATTACCATACATTTTTGCCATTTTTCCATTGTCAAAATATCATCTTTGTTTGTTTGAATGTGTTGTTTGTGTTCACTATTATGTATGCTATATCTCATTCTTAACCTTTTTGTCAAAATGCTTGCTTAATTGTTACAAAATCTGATTTTCAAAAACCTTAAGTCTATGCTACCTCCAATAAACAGAGACTAGCATGGATTTAATGTTTTCACTAAATTGGTCCTCCAATCTTGGGGACAAATCAAACTTTTGAGGTCTAGATTCATGGTTGAATACAAATGTTGTTTTCTTAGAAAAATGACCTTTTTATTTGATAAAAACATTAAGCCTTGATCATGAGTTTAGTATCTTCATTTTTGGCATGGTCAACGGGTTGTTTAATCGTTCTAAACTACTTCTGGATTATGGAATGAACTTTTGATGCCCATGTCATCTTTTTCGCTGTGTCACAGATATTTAGACGTCCTTAGCTTGAGTTTAGTCCTAAAGAAACCCGAAAATATCAAAAAATTCCACTATTTTTACTTTGGTAGCACTGTGCCACTATTAAAAGAACTGTTTTTGAGACCAAACATATTTTTTTAAAAATTTTTAATATCTTCCATGAAAAAGCATTGAATTACCTTTTTGACAGTGTCTCATTTGGAATCAGACTATTCCGGATAAGGGAGATATGATTTTTTGAACCTTTGCTATCCAGAACTCCTGAAACCATCAAACTACATTTTGTTTGGGCCATTTCGGCCCACCAGATGAATTTTTTAAAAAACTTTTCCCAGAAAGTTTGTGAAATTGCCTTTCTGGAAAGGTATCGCTTGCGATTTAATGATATCAAATGAATCTAGGATAATTTTCCAGAATCTAGGATAATTTTCCAAAATCTAGTACACTTTTTCCCTTGTATATGCTGCTATTGTAAAAAACAAACCCAAGTTTAAAAATTAATTCCACCTAGAAAGCAATTTTTAAGGATTTTGGGAACATTTTTATATTAATCATCATGGAGTTACCTTTCCAACGGTAGCTTATTCACTCACTAAAGCCTTTGAACAAATTTGAAATAAATTCAAGAAAAGAGACAGCGTAATGTCATCCCTGTTTTTAAAAATTAAAATTATTGACTCCCCATAGAGTCACGTAATCAAGGCTAAAACAAATAAGATAATTCTATTCAAATTTTTTATTTTTATTTTCAACATTCACTCAAAAATATTCCGTTTCTCCATAAACACCAAAATTTTTATCAATGGGGATACTCAAACACCACTTTCCAAAGGGATACTCTAACCCTATTTTTTATGTATCATTTGAATTTTTTCTCTCCTAGATCTTTTTGGGATTCCTAATCAAACATTTTTAGAACATAACTTTCACTTTTGGGGATATTTCAACTTCACTTTTTGAGGAGATACTCCAACTCTGTTTCCCATTCAAAACTTATACTTTTTTACTCCTAGATCTTTTCAAAATTCCTAATCAGACCTTTTTAATATAAAAATTTTTATTTTGGGGATACTTCAACCTTATTTTTATTCAAAAACCTAAATTTTCTCTCTCCTAGACATATCTGGGCCTTTTGACCAATAATTGTTTTCAAAAATATAAAAAATATTCACTGTCAGCTTGTGCCCGGCCTTTAAAACTTCAGACGATTCGAAGGGCATGGCATGCTCGACTTATGAATGAGTGATGGTTGGTTGTGGTCGAGATTTTGAGTTATCCCTTGATTGAGATTTGGATTAGGCGTGATGATATGAAGGGCATAGGGACCGTCGGACGAGTCGCTGATCCGACTGGATTCGAATGGCCACCATGAAGTGGCCATAAACTTGGAGTCGCCACTGATCATTTTAGGCTAGGCAAGATCAGATGCCTATTGAAAATAATATCACAAGTTACGAAAGTCGAAACACTGATTTCAAGGTCTACAAAATCCATAGATTCATTAATTGGGCTCAGGAGTTGGTTATGCGTAGGGAAGGACTAGCACCCCCCAACGCCCGAAATCGGTACCTACTAACTATATCTCACTTTGGTCTCAATTAAATCGGTTCCATTTGGTCTCTATTTAGATATAATCCTCTTTAATGCATGAAGTTTTAGAAAATGTAAATTTGGGTTTTTTATTAAGAAAAATTAGATCACCTATGCTCCTTAGAGTTGTGAGGAACATAGGGATTTTTATGAAAACTATGTCCAGATTGGATTTTAAAAATTGGATGTTTTGTATTAGGCATTGGAGAGATACCAACACGGAACATCGCCCTATAAATTTCATTAGAAAACAAATTTTAAGTATGAATGCACAATAACACTACAAAAGGAAACAAGTTAGTAAGGCAAAAAATAAGAAATATAATAATATCATAAACAAGCAATCACAAACAAAAGAGTATAAAAACAGGGGGGTGATCGAAATGTATCTCATAATTACCTTTGATTATTGAAGAATAACTGGGATGACAATTTTAGAGATCGGTCTGGATTCGGTGTCAATTTAAAGAACAAAGAGGATTTTTATCAAAAAGGTTTGAGGTATTTGGAAGAGAGCAAATTTTAAGTTTTTAAGGTAAAAACGGGGATGGAGTATCCCCTCTGAGAAGTGGGGTTAGAGTGTCCCCTAAAATAGAGTTATGAAAATAGTTAGGAATAAAAAAAATTTATTTTTTTAAAAGAACAGGGTTGGAGTATCCCTTTGGAGTAGCGGGGTTGGAGTATTCCCAAAGTTAGGAAAACATTTTGGGACAAGGAGAAAATTTAACTTTGATTTAAAAAATAGGGTTGGGGTATACCTTTTGAGTAGTGGAGTTGAGTATCTCCACTAACAAAAATTTTAATATGAAATCCTATTTTTTGTATTTTAGTCTTGATCCGAGTCAAAAGGGGTTGATGTTGTGGGGAGAATCAATCGTGCACATTTTCAAGACATTCGAATGTCTCGATAAAAGGGGATTTGAAAATTATGTTAAAAACAGGGGACAACATCGTATCATTTCTGTTTTCGAATTTTGTTCAAGTGCATCTGGAGATTTCAGAGGGTAAATGAGGTACCGTTGGGAAGGTACCTTGACAGGGTTTAATATAAAAATATTCTAAAAATTCTAGAAAATCACTTTCTAGGCATAATTAATTTTTGAAGTTAGGTTAGTCTCAGCACTAGTAGCATGTACAATTAAAAGGGTATGATGGATTTTGAAAAATCATTCTAAGTTTATCCGGGATTGTTAGATTGTGGATAATACTTTTTCGGAAGGGGAATTTTGTGAACTTTTTGTGAAAATATTTGGAAAATTTGTAAAAATCACTGATGGGCCAAAATGGCCCAAAAAGAATGTTGCATGCTTGGTTCTAGGGTTTTGGATAGCAAAGGTTCAAAAAATCATAGCTCCCTTATTCAGGATGATCCAAGGGCAAATAAGACACCATTAGAAAGATAATTTGATGCCCATTAAAGGAAAAATATTAGAAAAATCAAAGGAAATATTTTATGGCTCGAAAATAATTTCCAAATTCAAACTATAGTGCTACTAGAGTAAAAACATGGGGATTATTCGATATTCTGGTTTTTTTAAGATGGACTCAAGCCTAGGACATCCTAATGTCTGCGACAGAAAGTAACACAGGCTTCACAAGTTCACTCCACAATCTCAGAGTAGTTTGGGATAATGCAACAACCCGTTGACCATGTCACCAAAAAGAACATGAGACTCAAGATCAAGGTTTAATACTAAAAAGGATTTCCTTTATTTTTTTTTAAATAAACATATTTCACTATGAAATCCAGACCTGAAATGTTGATTTGTCCCTAAGATTGAGAGACCAATTTAATGAAAACATTAAGTCCATGCTATTATTTATCTATTGGAGGTAGCATGAACTTAATTTGGGCAGTTTTCTAAAAAAATAAGTTTGTAAGAGACAAGCAAGCATTTTAATGTAGATATCACGAACAAACTACAACAAATACAAAGATAAACATGGATTAAACATGCAAACATGCAAAGATGACATTTTGACATGGAAATGGGTGACACAAATGTAAGAAGATGACAAATAAAGTGCATAGAGATGATATGAACATGTTTGAACAAAAGGATGGATGCTGGAGTTGTGAAGATAGGATTTTTATTTCATGAGACTCCTTAAAACACAAGAAAATGTTTTAACATACCTAAGACATGTCAAGGTGACCACTTAAATATGTAATATATATGTGAATATGGAAGACATATGGCAAAAGATATGTGAACAGAGGCTGTGAAATGATGAAAATAAAGTATGGTGAGTTTATACACCCCACAACATCAAGGTGTCAAGAAAGTCATCAAGATCCTAGGACTACCATAACCAAGGCAACAAAGATGCATGAGAGTATTAGGAGGGTCATGGTAGCATGAAAGGCTCATTAAAATGAAATGTATGATCAAAACAAAAGGTATATGTGACAAGGTAAAAGATATACCAACAAAGACTTGGAGTTTCTTCCTTCTTTAAAGCAGCAACTTAAAGCTCAGTTCTTTCCCTCTTTTTGCTATTATTTAGCAAGGAAAGGGTGAAAGGAAGGAGCTTTCCAATAATGTGGTTGCTGATGGGGTGTTTTAAGGATGAAAATATGTGAAAGGTTGAGTGTTTGAAGATATTCTGGCTATGGTTTTATGAGTGTTTTTAAAAGTTATGAAACGGCTAATCACCCTTATTTATAGGCTTTTACGTTAGTGATTTAAGCTTTAATCACCCTTGGGTGATCTTAGCTTGATCACTAACCTCCTAACTAATTTCAAAAGAACTTACTATTATGCCATTAATGAATAGATGAACCAAATTAGCACATTATGCACATCTTGAATTCGACCATGACCATGTTATGGACTAATCTATGTACAACCTTTTATTCCATTTAATTAACCATAATTTGTCTATGTAAAAGTGTAATTGAATGCTCCTTCTTGTAGTAAAAATGTATCCTAATGAATTTCCTCGAAAAAATCTAAAATTTTCTATCTTGGACCTCTCAAATTGAGCCTCGAGAATTTTCAGCTTTCTAAATTCCTAAGGTTCTTTCATAACCTGATCTCGATTACACCTTCTTAACCTAAAGTCCATGTTCAATTTCATTTTAGTGTAATCAATTTTAAAATCTAACTCCAAGCTAAAAAGTTGACTTTTTATGATTGACTTTGCTGAAAGTTGACTTTTATCATTATGTTGACTTTTAATTTTGACTTCTAAAATAAGTCTTTTTGCTTTAAATATCATTAACAACCACTTTAATCACCTTAAGAGACATACCCCCAGTCAACTTTTGACATTCTTAAATTTTCAAGACCCAGCTTGATTTTTCGAATCTAGCATCAACCCCTTAAATTGGACAATTAAGCCCAAATGCCTTATTATGTTAAACTAAGCTCATTGGAATAAACCAGAACCTTAATTAGACCTTTCTATCATCTATAACTCATTTGAGAAGATCTAGAACTAGAAAATTTCACTTAGCCCTTAAAACTAAGAAAAAATCAATTAAACGCCTGACAAACTAGGATGTCTACAACTAAGGTCTGGCTGTCTAGACAATTCTCCATGAAGGATTTGGGAAAAGCAGCATATATTCTAGGAATTAAGATCTATAGAGATAAATTGAAAAGACTGTTTGATTTATGGTAATCCATTTGCATAGATGAGGTGCTAAAGAGGTTAGCATGGAAAACTCTAAAAAAGGAAACTTATCTATGGCACACGGTGTGCATTACTTGAAACAAATATGTTCTAAAGCATCAGATGAAATGGCACAGATGGATGAAATCCCATATGCCTCAGCTTAGATCCATTATATATGCTATGCTATGTACAATGCCAGATCTATTATATGCTTTAAGTATTACAAACAAATAAAAAGTAATCTTGGTGAAAGTCATTAGATTGCTATAAAGAATATCCTTAAATACTTGCCAAGGACTAAGGATATCTTTCTGGTATATAGAAGGTTGAATTTCATGTAAAGGGTGATAGTGATGTGAGCTTCTAATTTGATTAAGTTGATAACACATCATAAAGTGGTTTTATGTTTACCCTTATTGGTGCTATAGTCAACTGGAAAGGTTCCAAACATGAAAAGACTATAGACTCAACAACTGAAGTTGAATATATCCTACATGTGAGGCCATGTTCGAGGAAATTTGGATGGGTAAGTTCATTTGATGTACTTGATGTGGTTCCAAGCAGTGTTAACTAGTACCACTTTACTGTGATAACAATGAAGTCATACCGTAAGTTGAGGAAACAATGTCTCATAAAAAATCCAAACATGTGTTACGGTGGTATCACATTATTAGAGACATTATAGAGAGACATGATGTTAGTATGGAATGACTACCTACCAAGAAGCATTTAGCTGATCTTTTCACTCAAGTTTTGTTCTAGCAAAAACATGATTGTCATGTGAACAGCATAGGGCTTAGACATATGGGCGATTGGCTTTAATGCTAGTGGCAGATTGTTAATAAGCCCTACAAGCCAATCATTGTTGTTTGCAAGGCATTAGCATTTAGTGATTTCATATAATCAAACAATATATATATTTAATGTTATAAAGGTATTTCTTATCCATAAGGTGTAATTATATAATTGTTATAAACAACTTATGTAGATAAAGCCCATGAAACACATTGGCCTTGCTAAGGAATTATAAATAGTTCCAATTATAAGATCCCTATGCATCAAAGCTATTTTTTAAAAAACATTCCTAGTCATTGCATTGTCAAGATAAAGCATTGACAATGCACAAAAAATGGCATATGGAAGCCTTGATGCATTTGATGTATACAACTAATCTCATGAACTGAAGTACAGAGATACTTAATGACATCATATGGGTACTTGTTATGATAACAAGTTCACTGAACATGAGCCACTATGAGAGTTTCATTTGGTATTTCACTCAATGTCTATGGAAATACTCTCATGTGTTATGAGTGTAAGTGATCTTTAGACTTATGACACCAAGCATCTCAAATAAGGAGTGTCATGATTTGATTCCATCATGAATGGGTTTGCAATAGATGAATGTTGATGGTAATGTGGTTTTAAGTATGGCATGAATTATATGGTAGGGAATGAGTGGTCCAGAGAGGATTCATCACCCTAAGTGATATGAAGGGACATATCTCACATGTACCTAGCCCGTGTTAACTCAAAGTCCTTGGCCAAAGCAATATTGATTATGGAGTTAACACATAGGGGTTGCATACTAACATGGTGTTAGCTATGAGTAGACACTAAACCACGTTCTTGCTAATTTCAGGATATATGATGAAAAGACATTTATTCCAATAAGATATTAAATGTTTAAAGGCTTGTCAAGACCATATTGATACTCTCTGCATGTTGGGTGACAATGATGCATTGTCAGATGCTAATCTTAGTCAATAAATATAAAATATTCTTAATAGGGCTATTTTATATTTATTGTCAATGGGTCACACACATAAGGTAATTAATAGAAATTAAATTGAGACTGGATTTATATGTCTAATATAAGTAATGGTTACTTAGGCCCAATTTCAATAAGTTCATATGGGCCAGGGACAAAATTATAATTTATCAAAAATTAAAATTTTAAACCCTAGGCTATATTAACCCATGTATGTTATCTTTCATGGTAGATTAGAGGCTTTGAATTTTGGCCAAAGAGACTAAGCAAACCAAAATTGCATTTTTCTCCTAAAAACGCTAAAGCAGTTGGCATAATCTTGGTTCTTTAAGAAGAAAGTTATTTTCTTCTTTGTTCTTTGATTATTGAATCAAGGTCTTCTAAGTGCAATGGAGAAATCTAAGCTGCTGGCACAACTCTCGGCAACAAAGTCTCTTCTTTATTGAAGGTTTTTTGGGTTATCTATATGGATAACCATTAAAGGGTAAACACTTGGATAGCTTTAGCTTATGACAACCGAGCTCGGTGTTTTGGTGTAATTGGGTCATGGAATTGTTAAAAGTCTTCTTAAGATTGAGGAATGTTTGAATCTTGATTTGATCCTTAGGTTTATTGATGTTAAAAATTTTTTAAAATCATGCAAGACGATCCTGTTTAGGGGGTCTCGAGTTATCTTTATTGTTATGTTTTCACTGCCATGCTTGTAAGATATTTTATAAATTTTTGTGATCTTATTACTTGCTACTCTGAGACATCATTCATCAATCATGCTAGTAACATTAAGGAAAACCTCGAATCACTAGGATAAGTGATTGGTTTGGATTATTAATTTATGTATGCCTCATACAAGCTGATTGACTCTAGAGGATATACTAACATATTGAGTAATCAATGGAGGATTTTGGTTGGGTTCAGTGCTGGAGTTCTTGAGTCACTCGTTGTCATCACAGCCTTTGAGGTTAGCCTCATGGTTTTGTTTGCTTAACAACTTAACCTTTTTCTTTGATATAAGCATTTGGATTCTTTTTTTAAATTTCTTTTGAAGTCAATAAATATGAAAGTCAATTGAAGAAGTAATATTATATAAAGACTAGTGAATAATCTTTCAAAGTCAATAAATATTATTTTTTGATCAGAAACTTCCTTTTTTTAAAAAAAATTTTTGGATTGTGCCAAGGAGGAGCTGAATTTTGGATTTCCTCTATTGAAATCCAAATCTACCCTTAAACACATGAACTCACTTGAGTAGGATATTATGTGCACCCGAACCCACAACCTCTAGTGTCTCTCCAACATACATGCCATCTTAGTTTGCAATGTTTGATTTCCTCATTTGGGTTTTTTAGTTTGGATCTATATTTCATAATGGATTAGTAGATTTTACATTAAGTTGAACTTGTAAGTAGGTGTTTTTACCATAATATTGCTAAGGGGCGTCTTAGTGTGTATCTAGGCTATAGATTAGGTAATTATAGATGGATGATAATTTGTAGTATCTGTTGAAGTTAAATTGTCTGTTTGATGAATATAGGAATTTTCCTCATACTTTTTATTGGTTCATTAACTGGTAATTTTTGACATCAAGCTTATAGCAGTATCGAGAAACCATTAAGCTTACTATCTGCTTTTAATAAGACTATATAAAATGAGAAAATAGTTGGATTATTCTTGTTTCGGAAACCAAATTAGAATTGGATAGCAATACTATTATTCTATTACAAGCAAGTAAAGATAAGTTCCACTCTGCTTTAGTTACATGAAAATGATATATATATATATATATATATACATACACACGCACACATAAATGTATATGTTTTAATATGATTTAGCAAATCATTTGAGGGTTTTGGTTGTCTCTGGTTAGAGATTTTCATGGGGCAGGCTATCTACCCACTATTTGAGAGGATTTGAACAATAATACTAAGTTTGAAAAATAGGCTTCGGCAAAAAATTAGACCCATATATAAAATAGGCCTTGCCTTGGCTCTTAGCATTCACGGCTGGAACCTAGCCCCTTTTTCAATTATATATTTATATTATTTTTAGATTTATATATATTGTGTAATTTATATCATATAAAGAGTAAACGTGTATAATATTATAGTGTAAAGAATAAAAAATATGTTACTATATTTTAAAGCTTTATTAAAGAAAATTATTATATTACTAAAGATTAAATAAAAATGTATTTTAAAAAAGAAAAAAATATATAATAGTGGTAGGTTTAAACGGGCCTGCACTACTTATTTACAAATATAGGTGAGCTTGAGCAGAATTCGAAGCTCATATTTCTAACTAAGCTTGAGCAAGCATAGAAAGTGTTGATACCATGCTTAGACTTGGCCTGGCCTATGAACACCTCTCCTTCTATTAGCCTTTCGAATTCATTCTTTACTTGGAAGTTATTAATTTGATTCCAGAAACTTGTTTGTTGAAGAATTTGACTACAAGTGAGTGACGCAAAAGAGAATGATTGAACCTAATAAATGGTAGTGTCAATAAAGGATTACTATATGTTGTTTAATATTTCAATAAAATTTATTTTTTATTGCAATTTTCAACTTCTAGGGCATTGTTGTCAAGGTGCCATGCAACTAAAGCAATTTAGACCCTTACGGGGTGAATTTTTTTTTGCAAGGCAATAGTCACAAAAATGTCATCTAATTTAAGTTTTCTATAATGTCTTTTATTTTGAACTTTTTTTCATCAGCTTTACATTTATTAGTAAGAAAAGAGATAATATCAAACTATTTACTTCCCAATATTTAAGTATTCAACAACAAATATGAGACGATAAAGAAATAATGCATATGGCCCAACAAAAGAAAAAAATTGTACATATTTTGTAGATAAGCTAGACTATTCTTTTGAGTTCATTATTATAAATATGTATCTTAAGCTTATTATATATATATATGTGTGTGTGTGTGTACATAAACACATATAAAAATGCACAAATGTACATATTGTGTCTTCCTTCACTTAGGTGAACATTTGTTTTTGTGGCTTACACCTCACGCAATATAAGGATTCTAGCACCTAGAGTGCGCCTGCCCTTGACAACACTACTTCTACGCTTGCATTGAATTTTAACATTTCTTCAAATTTAAGTTTTTTTTTTTAATGGTTGGACAATAAGTTTTCATTTGGTTAAAAGTGCTCAATTTTACTTAACCATTGAAATTGTAATAATTTTTCTTATTCAAACTCGATATGTATTATTCTTCTTCATCGGGTCATGGAAAGGGAAATAAAGGAAAAAATTACTCCAAATAAATACTGGTTTTGATCCTATAACAGATGTGTTAATTAGAAGGTATGTTTGTATAGGCATGATCATATGCATAGCAAGGATGGTTGGATTTGAAATGTAAAACACAGTCTCAATTTTCCAAACTATTTCCTTAATGTCTAGAATCAACCTAAAATTCTATTTTTCTTTTTAAACAATTCTTTTCGGTACATGTTAAAGATCATCGAGATTGAGTTACTTAAAAGATAGGTCCTACCATGCCTTATGTTACCTAAACTCAGGACTGAGTATCGAATATAATTATGTTAATGATATAAGTATAATTGATTTTTTAAGATAACCCCATATGTAGTCCAAATAAGTGATGAAATGAATATTTTAAGAAAAATAAAGGGTTTGGATAACATAAACATGCCCTTTACCTTTGAAAGAATTCTCAAGTTCTAATTTGGTAAATCCTTGTCGCATAGAGGTATTGTAAAATGTTGGTTAACTGTACTCTGAAACCTAAAAGGTTCATTCACATGTTGGTTAAAGACCACTGAGATTGAGTTACTCAAAAGATAGGTACTATCATGCCTTATGTTACCCAAACTCGAGATTGAGTATTGAATATAAGTATGTGAGTGATATGGTTATAATCGATTTTTTTACGATTTTTCATATACATGGAAGATGATAACCATATGTAGTATGAATATGTGTCAAGATGACTACTCCAGGAACAATAAAAAGTTTAGATGACATATACATGCCCATTACCTTTGAAAAGAATTCTCAAGTTCTAATTTGGTATACCCTTGTCACATAAAGGTATTGTAACAAGTTGGTTAACTGTATTGTGAAACCTAAAAGGTTCAACAATAGACAAAGAAATCCACTCTCTATTTTACATCAAGTAATATGTGGAGTAACATTCGATGTAGCAGCAAATTGATTATTATTAGGAACATCATAAAATCGCTCTCTCTTTTTTTTTTTTTTATAGTTGAGAATGTCAAAATGTAATCTCTAATCATTAGAACTAAGACTACAGTAATCTGCCAACAAACCAAATGGTTGTTGGCTAGGGACATCAAAAAATCGTTCGAGGTAAAATATGACTTTCATATTAAGTTTTGAATTATTGGATGTTGCCAAATAGTGGTGACGACATCCATAAAAGGAAGAGACTCACATAATGACAAAGACAAACAAAGTTTTTGCACATTTTCATTAATCAATGAATGTCTTTCATTTGCTTCTTTTCTATAGAATTTTTTTTTTTCCTTTTAGAATGTATCTTAATTTTTCACTTAAGTTTTTTTTTTTTTTTGTATTAACAATTCAACATTTGATTGAAAGATATATCTTGGTTATATTAATAAGTTTAGTAATGAGCATAATGATTCTATTATTCTAATAAAAGAGGAATCTATGATTAGTTTTTCTATAAATTTTCAAACAAACAATTTTAACTTTATCTTTTAATTCCTTATTTTACTATCCTCGATTGTATGCATTATTCTATTAGCAGACTACACTGAATGTACAAAAATAGTTATAATAGAGTTCTTATGTTATTTGTGTTAACAATTACTCTAGAAATGCTAATAATTTAATAACTATCTTTGCAACTCTAAAATATTATCTGAATATATTAAAAAAATGTGCAATCGAAATTAGAAATATGAAGTTTTAATCATCACGTGTTTCCTTTGCGGACTTCTACGTACTATACAAGTCAAATTTATTTTGATGTTTTAGTTTTATTGATAATGCTGATGACAAGAGGGGACGAGACACCCATGCTCCCCTTAATTTTTTTTTTACTTTGTATACATACGAATGCATTAAAAATTTTTTTAGCATATATCATGTAACAAATAAAATATATTTTAATTATCTCAAAATTTTAGTCGAAGATCCGCCACTACTTGATTTATCCTTATTTCATATATATTCAACTATTATGAATAAGGTAATTCGACCTTTTAAATTTATAAAAAAAAAATTAAAATTAAAAAAATGAAACATATCTTCATTTAACACATTTTTTACAACTGTTATTCATCCCAGGATCTAAATAACATAAACATATATATATATATCACTATTTTATTTTTGTTTTTGTTTTTTTCCTACTTCATCTTAAGATATCTCGAGTTATTTGAAATAGTATTTTTGTTATATGTTAAAGCAGTGCTGCAAGTTCATTGCAGTTGAGTGTAAAGTACAGTGGTTTGCATGATTTTTTTCTGTAAACGAAACGTTGAAATTGATGTTTGTATAAATGCTTTCCTTTCATATGGTATATAGATGCCATTAATATAAACCTTCCGCACGCTATTAGTGTGAATGCCGGTAGGCAATTTGATAAGACATTTACATAAGAATACACTACAAGTATTTATGAGTCTGATTAAAAATTTAAAAAAATTTTATTTTTATATTAACATTTATAATTAATTTTTAATAAAAAAATATTATTTTATTATATAAATAATAATTTTATTTTATTATTTCAATATTTGAGATTTAAGTACACTATTTATCTAAAAAAACTTTTATCTTATGTAAAAAATTAAGATAAATATTAATTAT
This sequence comes from Adansonia grandidieri, assembly GCA_038382065.1. Classification (NCBI taxonomy): domain Eukaryota; kingdom Viridiplantae; phylum Streptophyta; class Magnoliopsida; order Malvales; family Malvaceae; genus Adansonia; species Adansonia grandidieri. Next base: position 2,755,920 of record JBBYHK010000013.1, read on the forward strand.
TTAAATTATGCTAATATCGTAATTCATATTCATATAAAGAGTTCTTAAGTATAGTAAAATATAAACTCAACTATTATCATACTAAACTCATAATTTATAACAT
>JBBYHK010000013.1:2756122-2790788 GCA_038382065.1 Adansonia grandidieri
ACCATATGAAATTGATGACATCATATGCAATTACAATATAATTAGTTATTTTACTTCTTATTAAATTAAATTAATTTAGAGATAAATTAAACAGTTTTATCTTTAAATAAATTCAATTAATTTAGTGATAAATAAAAAAATTTTATCTCTAATTAAATTAAATTAAATAAAAGATAAATAAATAAGTTTTATCTCTAGTTAAATTAAATTAATTAAGAGATAATTTATTAAGATAATTTCTTTAGAAAAAAACCATATTCTTTAAGAACTCTCTTTCATCTTGTTGTTGTTCTTCAATAAGCTACTCTCCAATCTTGTGTCAATGATGGAAAGGAGACTTGAATAAAAGTTTTGTTGAAGAAAAGAATAAATGAATTTCTTTGTTTAAAGAATATCCAGATTGTAACTTGAAGTTTGATAAATAAAATTTTTATTTGTTTTTAAATTTTTTCATAATATTTTATACACAAAATTTGTATCTACAATTATTTATATGCCAATGTTCTTTTTTGCCATTCCTTTCATGTATTTCTTGTTTCATTCTTTACTACTAAATTTAAATTAAGTATTAAATTACATTTATATTGAATTTTAAGAGGTTTTTAATTTAAAATTTATTATGATTAATTATAAAAGCAATTACTTTACAACAAAATCATTGTCAACTATCAAAATTCAATAATAATTCTTACATTTAAACTTTGAATTAAATTTTCACGTTTTCAATTCATTCCTTTCACTAATTTTCAATCTATTAACTTCCATTTCCATTGCTCTGTTTCTTTTCTATTTTCTTTATAAATACTTTTTTGAGTTTTCTTGATGCATGTTGGTTTTGGGTTATCAAATGTTATCTGATTTGCTTTTTCAACAAGGAGGTAAGTTTTCTTATAAGATTTTCACATTTTTGGCTTTGGGCCACCATGTATTAGCTATATAAGTTTTGAATTGATCTTGGTTTTGATATAACAAAAATTTAAGTTCAATTGCCTTAAGTATAAATGTTTTTAATTTAGTATTCTTCTTTAAATCTTTTCAATGTCGTGTTTTTCCTACTCAGTTACTTGCTTTATTTATTCACTAAGTTGTAAGTTCAAGTTCTTTGATTGAATTTCTTAATTTTTTATATTTAAACTTTAATTTCCTAAATATTTTAAGAAAACAATTTATCCTACTCTTGATTTAATCACCATAAAAGTTAAGGCCATACTTATAATGGATTTCATGATCTCTTACTTTTATTTGGTACTTTTTTTTTTCTGTTTTACAATCATTTACATCCATATAAATAGAATAAGTGGTGTACACTTTGATTGTTTTATTTGTTTTTCTCTAAATAATGTATGCCATATAGCCATTTTTTATTGTTCATGATAACTATGGATATGATTTATTGATTATTTCCTTATTTCAATGGGTTTGTGTTAATTCTTGCAATGATTATGTTTTTACTTTCAAATCGAATTTTAGTCCAACAAGTTGAAAGATTAAAGTTTGGGATATGTAGGTTTTGAAATGTTAGTGATTAAAATGGCATTGTTGTTTTTTTTTTTTAAATTTTTAGTTGCGTATATATATTTTTAATATATATATATATATATATATATATGTTAATCAAACTAGACTAATTAGTAGGGTTAAGTAATGATTAGATTAACCTAAAAAACCAACCAAAACCCATGATATTCAATTTTTTCAAGTTGCTTTTTTCAATTTCGGTTTAGGTTTGGTTTAAAGGGTTTAACAATCGGTTTACAATTTTATTCTTTTAAATTAAATCGATCAATCAAACCAAGATTAAAAAAAAAAACCCCAAATATATTATATAACCTAAACATAACCCATCACCCATTAACTTAATAATCAAACCCAACCTATCACCCAATATCCTAAGAATCAAACCCAACCCAAATCCGTAATTCAATCTCCCTTCACGCTTATCCTATATGTAAAACTCTATCGCCTCCACACCACCCCAAATCTAAAAAAGAAAAAACCCTATAAGGCCAAAAAAAATCTTGCCTTTTGCTTTAATCTTCTTTCCATGATAAGATCCTATCTAGGTCTGCAATCAAGACTCTTCGAATTCATCTATCTATAGCACTAGTGTTGATTAATATCAGCAAAACATTACAGCAAAGTTTTGGCATTCAACCTTGCTGCTACTTCAGCAGCTTAAGCTTCAATTTCTCCTTTCTTGTTTTTGATTAATAACTGGTTCTCCTGCTATTAACCTTTTCCTTCACTCTTGTTTTTGATATCTAGTTTTTTTATTAATATTTGTTGAACCTTTCACTCTTGTTTTTGAATTGATGTTGGCTTGGCCTCTACAGGCCTTTCCCTATTCTCACTTAACGGTGAAAACCTATCAAATTGATTGAATTGAATTGATTAAGTTCAGTTCAATTGATTTGGTTTTAGAACTCCTTGTCAATTGGTTTGGTTTGTTTCATTAGTTGAATCAGTTTAATAAGTCATTCATATTTTTTATCCAAATTGATCGAATGCTCTCCTCCACTAATTATCTCTTTATAATGGATGAATTATATATTTAATTTATATATATATTTTTACTAATATTGAGTAAAAGTTTTTGGTAATATTCAATTTCACGTGCTTCTTTTTCATATAAAATCATATTATAATTTATTTATCTTAATAAAAGGAGATGAGTCCCTTTTTATAGTTGGACTTTGATAGAAAGGTAACAAGTGCAAGGGTAAATGCAAAAGTTTCTATATTAAATTACTCTTAAAGGAAGATTTCAAATTCAGTGTCGAAGAAGTTGGTTTGGTTGGATATGTGCTACCTTAATGCAAACTTCAAGAATCATAGATCATTTTTTACCGAATATATTTTAGTCAATTTGTAGTGGAGTAGTAATGGAAATTGCGGGCTTATATGTGTCTCAGCTTCAATATTATAAGTACCTGCAACATGAATGAATTCTTACTTTAGCTGATCTATGCGTTACGTGAGTTGCTTATCCTACGTCTATATTAAAATTGCTTTCCATCTAGATTTCCAAAGCCTTAGCCAACCAATTAGGTATTTGAATTTACTTAATTAGTTTTGGGAGTAAAATCTTACTAAATCTTACAAATAATACATACTAACGTCAATTTTAATTGTTGTCTACTTGGTTTTAAAGTTCTAAATTTAAACAATACTCAATATCCTCAAAAATACTATTTAAAGTAAATGAGTAGTTTTCATATTTTAAAAGCGACAATTAAATTAAGGTATATTATTTTTTTTATAAAGTTATTATTCCACATTTAATTTTATTAAATTGTTTGTTTTAAGCATTACTTTGCTTTCTTTCATATTTTTTTCTTTTTTTTCTCTCTAAATATTGCCCTTTTTCACATTTTATTCAAGCAATTATCTAAATGTGTGAATGATTCAAGAATGTATTGGGGGTTCTAACTGCACTTAAATTAAATTAAATTAATTATGTTTTATATTATGCTTTTGTTGTGTACTAATTATTTGCAATGGTATTTGGTTAATAATTTTTTTATTTTTTAAGGGATTGACAAATTTAATAAATATTTGCAAGTTACAGCTATATTTCAATTGGAATTCAATTATTCTTTTTTCATTTAAAGTTAAAATTTAGGTTGAAAAGAATTAAGAGGTCTATTTTTTAGGTTTAAATATCTTGGTTAAGACTCAACTAATCTAATTATTTGCTTTTAATGCTAATCTAAAATCTATTCTATCTATATCGTAAAATTGATTTGAAGTAATAAATATTATGAATAATGTTTTAAATAGTTTAAATTTCATCTCATGATTTAAGAATGGTCATAATTACGATATTATAATATTATGGTAATTATTAAATAATTTATTAAATTTATACATCTCCTCTCTTCCATACATGAACTAAAATAATTTATTAAATATATTCATCCCTTCTCTCTATACATGAATTAAATTAATTTATTAAACTAAATGTATATATATGTATATAACCCATTTCTTCCATTTATGAATCATGACTATTCTACAATGAAAGAGTTCTCTTTGAATACTGTATATAATCAATATTTCAACATTTTCTCTAACAATACACGAGTCAAAGCAACTGCTTGAAAAGTCTAATTTGTGATGGATAAAATGTCTCCCAATAAGAGAATAACATCAAGTGATGAGCAGTTTGTTTCTTATTGCCAAAACACGAGAAGAAAAAAGATGAAAAGAGATAATTTGACTATGAAAGAGTATTATAATTATAGAATTCAACAACAAAAATATGAAGCTAAGACACTTATCTTTGCAAGTCGATTATTTCAACAATATGTTATGAATGCTTACACTGTTATAGAAGAAAATCGCTTCTGATGGATTAGACAAAATACAAACCTTTAAACGTATTTCCATGCTCTTCAACATTGAATAATTTTTGTTTTCAAGTTCCAAATAGATTTTTGGTTCAACTAAGTATAACACATTATTGAATTATATCATTTTGTTGTGTACATATGATTTTTTCTTAAAAGAAATATATATGTGATTACATTATTTATATTCCTTTGATTTTAAACATATAATGTATTATTGAGAATAATAATAATATTTAAAACATAAAATTCATTAAAAACCCGTGAAACTCACAAGTATGACCTAGTTTAAAATGAAATGCAAGAGAATCCAATAATGAATTTTTAGAAGAAAATTGGATAATGAATTAATCAACCGGAGTTTTAGGAGAATAAAAAAGATAAAACTATAATTAGTTGAGAAAATGTATCACGAAATAAACCTAATTTTAGGTCTAGTTTAACACTATTGTTACAGTTTGAAAGGAAAAATGCGTTTAAAAGGTGTTGTGCAAAATTAGTGTGAAAAACTATGATTATTTAGCATTACTATGAAAAAATGCTCTATGCTATGAGAATATAAAATATCTAAACAAGGATAAGTTAAAACGCAATGAACAGGTTGTTTTTAATACTATTTTAATATATTAATATTATTTTAATATATTAATATTAAAATTATCCAAATATTAACTGGTTTGAAATTTAGTTTTAAAAGGTTAGAAACAATTTTATTCCCTTTATAATTTTAGAATCATAAATATAGCATAAAATGATAATGTATATATTTAAAATAATTAAGTATTTTTTAAAAAATAAATATTTATATATACCATATAAATATTAAAAATATATAAAATTTTATAATTTGTGAATTATTTAAAAGGAATTTAGTAATTTTACAATCAAATCATAAGTCACCAACCTTAAAAGCACCATCCAAGAAGCTTTTAAGGTTAGCTTGCTTTTAATTGTCCCAAACAACTTATTCAACAAACCACACCTTATATAAAATTGCTTGTCTATCAAAAGTTGCATTTTTCGACCCACAAGCAATGCTAATAAAAACCTTAGTCTACATTTCACGAAGACACTTTAGTTATAAGTAATCAAATATCCCATGAATAACTTGAGCCTGTCAATCAATTAAAAATATTCATGAGTCGAGCTATTCATTTAAGTTCAAAGACTCGCTTAATATTTAAAAAAATTTAAACAAAATATTAGATTCGAAAATTAAACTTGAATAAAAAATAAGACCAACCCAAAAAAATAAAACTTATGATTTCAAGACCTAAGCCTAATCGAACTTATGAACATCTCTAAAATTAGCACCTTAAAAAATTATTTTGTAGGTGAAATTACAGCAACTAATTGGCCTGAAAAACAAGGACAATATCGGTCTTGTTCACCTCTCTAAGCAGGTATTCATTACCCCAAAAAAACTTGACTGTCTTTGCAAATAGCATCGTTTTATAGTATTTTAGTAGTTTTGAAAGAAAATTCCATAGGAGACTCTATGCTCTTAACTAAAACGCTGACTGCACTAATGATTTCATCATTTGAAACCTTAATTACCAAGATTTTCCGTTCATAGCTATAGCTTTGTAACCAGACTTGGAACCCACCTCTAACATTTTATCCTCAATCCCTCTGACCACCAAAAGTGAACAAATTCTTGTAGAAGTTATCAAATTTCTCGTTTATCTTTTCTTCCTCATCTATGCATATTCTATCCTCTACTTCAAGACTGAGAATTTTTGTTTTGTTGTCTCCTTTATATGGAGAAAAATTAGTATTTTTATCCTCATGTTTTCAATTACTTGATTTTAGACCTTTAAAACCAGTATTTTTTTTTTTCTCTTCTTTTGCCATAGTTGATGAATTTCTTCAGTTAGCCCCTTCCACTTTATCATAACATTTGGATTGGAGGTACCATCTTTATCTTGTATTTTAGTGACCTTGTTCATTAACTCATAAATCAATTTTTTTTGCTGTCAGGAAATGCTTTTTTGCTCCATTTCAATAGCAGCTTCTGACACTTTTGTTAACATCTGGACCAGTTGATAGACATGACAACCAACAAATTGAGCACCCCAACCATTTTGAATGATCTAGCTCGATCCTAATTATCTCAAACCTAAAACCTTTGGGATTTCTGTTTTTACTATAGCTATAACAACTAAAACAGATGAGTATGGGCTCCATACAAGATCCTACACAAGTTTAAATCATGATTAAATAATTATAATACAATAATTATAAGTGATATATTTTCATTGAGAGTCATGTTAATAAGTTGTTAGTTTCTAACTACTAAGTCATTGAAATATTATTTTTTATAAGCATTAGTAATCAATTATTGATTTTAAAAATTATAAATTAAAATGAAATAAAAACCCAAAAAAGTTAAACACCAACCAAGTATTAATCCAAATCAATTAATATTATTTTGCCTTCTTCGATGAAAACGAATATGCATGAATTATTTGGCGGCCAATCCCCTCGATGAGTGAACAACATTGGGGTTTTTTTATTAAAAGTCTAGCTTTTCTAGCAAGGTGTTTTTGCAGACACATGCTTTGCTTATACTTTACTTGTAGACAATCCAAATAAAAAAGATATCTGTTTGTTTGAAACTTTAGCTTCTACAACTTTAAGTTCGAATCTGGAGAACCAAAATTAGGGTTCTTAGAATAAAAATAATTAATTAATTAACATCTCACGATGTATTGACCTATTTAACAATCAAGCAACTCGTCAAACCTAATTCAATAATATAGGGTCAGATCTAAGTATATATATTTTTTAATTTGAATTGCTTGACCCAAATTATTGCTAAGAAAAAAATATATTTTTATTTAAATTTAATTATAAATATTAATATAAAATAATTTTTATTTTGAATATTTAAAGGAATTTTTGAACTGATTTGGTACAAGAAAGTAAAAGAATATTTAGATTGTGTCTCGGCTTAGCCCAACCACAACCATCTCTAATTGTGTAGCTTAAGACACAATAAATCCTGATACATGAAAAAAAATGTATATATGTTTTTTAATTCGGGTTTGCCTGACCCGAATTATTGTTTAAGAAATAAAAAATTATTTTTATTTAAATTTAATTATAAATATTAATATAAATAATGTTTATTTTTAATATTATTTTGAATATTTAAAAGAATTTTTGAATTGATTTCGAACAAGAAAATATAAAGAAAAAAATTCTAGACTGTATCCCGACCTAGCCAGACCACAACCACCTCTAATTGTGTAGCTTAAGACAGAATAATTCTTGATATATGAAAAAAAATTGTGTAAATATGTCTTTGTTACTTTTGAACCCATTTCAAGTAGCTTATTGTTTTGATATAGGTATCACCAAATCTTGCATGCCATAAAGTAGACATGTATAAGCCAAAGAAAAGGGTGTTTCCTCTTTAAGAAGCTTCCAATATATATAACAAAGGACAAATTCCAAAACCACCCATATATATATATATATATATATAAAACATCACAAAACCAAGACAACCAAAAAAGAATTACTTAATTTAGTTCATTATCCAATTCCAAAATTCCGAAATATTATATATATAGGCTTAAAACTTTGCCAACAGTTACATATATTATAATTACACAACTTTTATCATAGAGAAATCAAACACTGAAAAATTATCAAAAACAGAAGAAATAGTTTTAGAAGATTTTTTATTTTTTATTTTTTTTGGAAGAAGCATGAGGCCAAGAGCTACTGGGATTTCGGCAGCTGTCGCACGTCCACAGCAGCTACCTACTCAGACTTTCAAGCCCAAATCTGAATGGAAGCATGAACAAGAAGCAAGTTTTCTATTTGTTTTTCTTCCTGGTATTACCTTTAAGTTTTTCTCTTTAATTTTGTAATTTTATTTTTAGGGTCTAATATTCCTATGATCTTGAATTCGGTTTTGCATAGCCTATCCATATGCTAGATCACAACCTTAAAATTTGAAATTTTTTACCCAAACTTTGATTGGATTAGTTTGAAAATTTATTTTATTGTTTATTATATTATAAAAATATTATTTTTATATTAATAATGATATAATTTTTTAATTAAATTTAAATAAAAATATTATTTTATTATTAAATAATAATTCAAAGCAATTTAAATTAAAAATAGCCCTACGGACGATAGGCCTGTGCCTCTGACTAAGTCTAGTTTAGCATTGGCTTATTCGTTTTAGTACATTAATCGGTTTTCATTTTTGAATGATACAACATTGACTTGGAATATATATGTGTGTGTATAGATATATATCTATATATATATATATAATATAAAGAAGTCAAGAGGGTTACCCTTTTTAAAGTGACTGAGATCAGAATTCTCTTTTCCCTTTTACCTTTCTCATGTGTGGATCAAAAAGAAATGGACTTAGTATCTTCAATACTATAAAATACTAAACTGTGATGCAGGATTTGTGATGGATCAATTAACAATAACACCAGACAATTCCAAACGAACGGTAAATATTGAAGGAAAGCGTCGGCTTCCCAATAACAGATTATTGTCTGTAAACGAAACTTTCAACGTTCCAGAAGATTGCGAGCTGACAGAAATGGACAAACAATTCGGAAGAGGCATTCTTATGCTTAAAATCCCAAGGATTATTGCTATCCCACAACCGCAACAAACTGCAAAAGAAGCTAAGGAAGAGGCCTCCATGGCCCAAGAAACAGTAGGTGGTGGTGTTGGTGACTCCGTGGCAGCTACGAAGGATGAAGAACAGCCTGATGCTGCTGCTACGAAAGGAACATCGACGACGACTGGTTTCGGTAAAGCAGCTGCCATGGATGAAAAGAGTGTGGTGACAGCTGATAAAGGTGATGATCAACAACAAAAGTTGGTTGAAAAGAAAGAAGATCAGATCAACGATGGCGGTGGAAAACAACCAGTCGGTAATGGTAATGCAGATGAAAGCCATGAGAATCTTGTTATGAAGAATGGTGGGGTGAAGCAAGAGGAAAGTAAAGAGGAAAGCAAGGAATCTGCCCCAACAATGGCGGATGTTGCCAAAGCTGAAGAGAAGGAAAATGAAAAGGAAAAGAATAATCCGAAATCGACGTCCGATGAATATTGCGCTGATGCAAAAGGGAAGGAAGAAGATGTAAAAGCATCGTCTAAGAAAGGAATGGTGAAGGAGGAAGTGAATAGTAATGAAGATAGGAAATTGATAGTGAATATGGGGGCAGCAGCTTTGATTATTCTGGGAATAGGAGTCTCTTTGTTTTATACCATTGCTCGTAAATTAGGTATTTCAAAATAAAATACATATATATATATATATATATATATTTCATGTTCCTGCAATATTATCTAACACCGTTGGCTAAATCTTGAAACTCTCTATTGCAATAGAATGTTTTTAGATAGTTGAAATTTATTATCACTTATTATTTCAGTTGTAAAATGAATTAAAAAAATATCAAAGAAGAAATAAAACTAAAGTTTAAGAGCACATAAGATAAGGAAAAAAAAACAATTTTATTATTACTTACTGTTCAATTATTTGTACCAGCAGTCTAATCCTTAACTAAAAACTAATTTTTTAAGAAATTGTGGCTAAAATTATTTGATATATATTATATATTTAATATTTTAATAATTTATTATTTAAATAGTAATTATTAAATAATAATGACCAAATAAGCTAAATTTATTATTTTATTTTTATCTATATATTAAATTTTAATTCAAAAGTAAAAAAGTTATTAGAATAAAATTTTTTATTTAAAGTTTTTGTTTTATAAAAAAAGTTATTTAGTTACAACTCACTCATTCTGATTTTTAACGTTGAATGCGGGTTATTACTAGTTTAGGATATAGTGGGTCTTGAATTTGGATCATTTCGTGTTTAAGTTTTTTTGGGTTTGATTTTTTTTATCAAATTAAGTTTGAACGAGTTTAGGTTCATAGGTTTTTTTTCCCCTTCCAAACTAAGTTTATTTTGTATCTTTACATGTGACCTGACTCAGTACGTTATTATAATAAAATATTTTTTAAAAATACTTATTTTAGTATTTTTAATAGATTTTTAATGCGAAATATGTATAATAATATATTATATATGATTATTTTATAATAAATCAAATATTAAATTAAAAATATTGTTTTTTTATTTTAGGGTTAATTGTTATTGTTATTAACAAAATGATAATACTACTAAAATTATTTGATTCATATTTAATTTGTTTCAGTGTAATTTTATTTTATAAACTCACTTAAAGATTCACTATTAACTACTTTTGTTTATAGTACATTATTAATATAATAATATAATAATTATAAATGCATTCTCATAAATTAAATATTTTATTTGGGGAAAATTTTTATCATTTATTTTTATTTTATTTCAAATAAAATTAAATAATTACAGTTTAAGTTTTTTTAGTTTTTACAGGTGTCGAATCAGATCAATCTCGGGTTCGGATTTTGACGGATTCGAGCCTTTGCAAATTTTAGGCTTTTTTGCTGTTTAAAATTTTTTCAGATTTAAATTTTCTTGATTTCGAATTGTTTGGATTTAAATTTTTTAAATTCGAGCCTTTAACTTTTTAAGTCAATTCGGATCAAATTAAATTTGACTTTAGATCAACTTGAATTGACTTTCAAGTTTGACCTTGTTTTGTTCGCTCTAACAAAATAGATGATATAAATTCCAGTATGTTTTTATAGTTTTTTGAAAATTTAATTAACTTTTAAAGATACTTGAAATATAACCCCGTGATGCGGGGTTGAGAATTTATTCAATTGATATAAAAGTTTTTTTACACTATATATATATATATATATGACAATTAATGAATTATTATATGTCATATTGTCTGATATTTTATCAGACATTATTTGCAATAGGTAAAGCTAAAAATAATCTCAAAATATTTTTCATCATTGGACAATCATTATATTTTATTTCCACTCACAATACACGTATCAAATTTTCCCAAAATCCATCCAAATTGGAGGTAATCTTTAGCAAAATCAAGTTCTAAATCCAAAGTTTTATATACCTCTTCATTTGCAATTTTACTTTTTGATATCCAATAAAGTCACACATGTTTTAAGAAAAAAAAAATGTGTAGACAACGAATGAACTATCAATCTATCATGATAGAGTCCATGCAATAATTTATAAGAAAAAAAATAAAAATCATTTAAGTTGCAATTACTAACTTCCATTGCATAAGAAAATTAAATTATCTAAAAAATTTAATCACAATAAAAATACCAAACCCATTCTTTTAAATTCTAAAATAATAATACTAACACCAAAAACAAACATGCAATCCACCACTACCAGAAAAAGTCTTAACTATAATGAAAAATTTTCTATCACAATTTTTCGTCACTAATATAACTTAATAGTAATAGATTTGTGACGGAATTGTAACGAAAATGATCTTTGAATGACACTATTTCCCTGTGATAGAATTTTGTGATAGACTTGTGACAGAACTGTGACAAAAATAATATTCCGTCACAAAATTCATCATAATGTTTTGACGAAATCTCTCACCAACTAATTGTGACAGAAATTTTCGTTACAATTATTGAAATCATAGATAGTGACAGCTCGTAGTGACAGACTTGTGATGGATTTTATTAATTAATTAATTTAATTAATTTTTCGTAAATGAAAAATTATTGTGACAATTTTTGTGACAAAAATTCTGTCGCTAAATTAGAGACAGAATATTTGTAATAGAAGATTCTGTCACAAGGCTTAAGATTATAAATAATAATGAAAATTAGTGACCGATCAGTGATAAATATAATTAACTTACTTATTCTTTAAAAAAAATTAATTTTTATATATAAACATTTTATTGTAAAAATTTTAATAACAAATTTACTATTAGTAATTTTGTGACGGCATATCTATGACAAAAATGCCATAACAGAGATAGGAAACATAGTTAATAACCCTTATTTTTTCACGTTTTAACCCTAAATATATATTTATATTTCATGTAGATTTGTTTTACATATACTTAAACATATATAATTGCATAAATTATTAGTTTGATTATAATAATGTTGCATGAATAAAATCATATTGAATAATTTAAAAACAATATGACATGTAAATATTTTATATAAATAAAATTATATTTTATATTTTAAAAATATTTTATTTATCAAATTTATTTTTAATTGTTATTAATTTTAAATTATTTGAACCATTTATAAAGCCCAAAAATAAATGTAGCCTAAAATACAAAATTGGGCTGAATTTAAGTTTTGAAATACTTGGGCTATTATTTTCAAGGCCAATGAAAAATAAAAAACCCTAATTATTTTTAGAGTAGCTTGTCTTTGCCGATTCATTTCTCTTGCTGAAATATTTGCTGCTGCACTTCAGAAGAAAATTTTGGTGAGGTCGTGCCTCGCCTCCAAGATGCCTTAAGAGGTATAGGAATTCAAGTTCCCAATCCAACATTGGAGGTTTCAATAGTTGCAGATAGACAGCTCGATGATGATGTTCGTGACGATGATGATGATGAGGCATGATCTAGTGTATGTTTTAATGAATAAACTTTTAATATTCATCTTAATTAATAGCTATGGTTTAAGTACAATTTCTAATATGTTAGGACTATAACTACTTATTATCCCGGAGAGTTTAGCTTATGAAGTACTTTAGTACTTTTATTGGTTATGTTAATTAAGCATCCTTAAAACCTAATGATCTTTATGCCTTGATTTGTTAATTACGAAGGTGGGGAGTTTTTTTTTATGAAATTTGAACGCGGTTCATTAGTTGTGATTGATATTAATTTACTTAATTATAATTATTTTATTTGTGGTGGAATGACTTTTGATAGGATTTTGTGACGGACATTAAAAATGTGATGGAAATTGTAATAGAAGTTTATAAACTGTGACGAAATGTTATAATTTGTGACAGGATTAACAACGAATCATAAATTTGTAATGAATTTAAATAATAAATAGTAACAAAATTAGTGACAGAATTTATATGGAGACAAATTTTGTGACAAAAATAGTGACAAATATTATAAATTTGACAGATTAAGAAAGAACTCAATAACAGAAAAAGTGACAAATAATTGTGATGGTCTATTTGTGACAAAATTTTAATTTGTAACAGAATTTTGTGACAAAAACAGTGACGGAATTTATAAGTAGAGCTGACAATTCATGCCATTGTGTCATATTTCGTGTTGTGTCTTATTCTTGACATGACACGATTATCTGATACACGAATACGATACGATTAATTAATCGTGTCAAACCTTGAAACACAAACACGATGCGGTTTATATTCGTATTGCACGAGACACGACACGATTAAAATTGATTTATTTATATTTAATACGACACGATATGATTATAATACGAATAACACAAAAACACGATTAAGACACGAATTACACGAAAACACGATTAGGACACGAATTAACATGAATATTGTCAACCAATCTACCAATCAACTTTCTTTTTCCTCCGTTTTCAAGTTGTTTTACTTTTTAACTATTTATTCACAAATTACCATTAAGAGCCATAATTTTAAAATAGATAAAAAATTTATCAAAATTAATATAGTAGCTTATTAACATTAATTTGTACTTTTTATTTTCCAATTACTAATTTACTATTTACTACTAATAATAATGAGTTAGTAGCATAGTACAAATGTATAACCATCTTAATAGTTTAATGTGAGATTTAAATTACGAAACCTATTTTACTATTAATTAAATAGATTGAGCCTGTACTTTAATTAGTTTATAAGGTGATGATATATTATTCTTATATTTATATTATATAACATGTAAGTAATTATTTATAAATTATAATCATAATATATTAGAAATTGTATGAACAAATCATGTTGGTTATATTTAACCTTTATCTTAACAATTATATTATTACTAATAACTAAAGTAAAATGGATATTATATTAAATAAGTTTTTTAATTAAAAGTTTAAAATAATATTTATAGGTTATATATATTATATAATTATATTGAAAATTAATGTGTTTTATATATAAATTTGTTAATTTAAATGTGTTTACCCGTTTATGACATATTAAACGTGTTAACAAATACGATGGATATGATTATATGTTTACAACATGATTAAACGTGTCTTAATAATGTAAACGGATAGATATAATACGATTACACATTTATAATACAATTAATTAATCGTCTCTTAACTATGTCTTACACATGTTATGCATGTTTTATACGTTTATGACACGAAACACTACTATATAAAATTTATACACAATTAAAACGTGTCGAAAGCATGTCGTGTTTTCGTGTCGTGTAAAAAATTGCTAGGTCTATTTATATGTGACAAAAATTTGTGATAGTTTGTTTGTGATAGAATTTAGTTTTTAACAAAATTTAGTAAGGAAAATAATGAAAAGTATTAAAATTTTGTGACGAAATACGATAACGGCAGCAGCCCAAGTCAACCAAAAATTGTGATGGCATTTTAAATGTTTGTGAAAGAATTTCTGTAACAAAGTTTACGACGAAATTAGTCAAATTTATGATGAAAATTATTAGTGCTGGGGTATCAGTAACAGAAAAAACTGTCACTAATTTCGTCATAAAATAAACATAGTAACGAATTTATGATATTTTGTGACAGCTTTTTTGTCACTGATTAAGCAATTTCTGGTAGTGCAGAGTCTTTTCCTTCTCTTTGTCAATGCTCCATCCTAGGAGCTCTCCATTCAACATTTTGACACTTGGACTTCCGAAACTTTCTATCCACTCTAAATTTGATAAAGGGGTATTGGTTTTTTCGCTTGTATCTTGAAACCAACCA
Organism: Adansonia grandidieri; assembly: GCA_038382065.1. NCBI lineage: Eukaryota > Viridiplantae > Streptophyta > Magnoliopsida > Malvales > Malvaceae > Adansonia > Adansonia grandidieri. Next base: position 2,771,302 of record JBBYHK010000013.1, read on the forward strand.
TTATTTTTTATCCTATAATTAATCAATCAGTCGACATTTAACATTTAAATTGATTCAGACTTTACAAAAAAAACTGTCTATTAGGATTTGATGCAATAGGCTTAAGCATTTTTACTTAACCAAAATAATAATAATAATAATAATAACATTACAATTTACAGCATTTTTTACTTCTTAGGTAAAGAAAAAAGAGAACCAATTAAATAAATCACATATTAATTCTCTATGTATTGCCTTTCAATTTCTCATTTGCGGAAAAAAAAAAAAACTCTAATATATAATTCATATAATCTGCATAATAAATCTAAGTATTAACATGAAATCCAATTATGTATTTCCTTTTTTTTTTTTTTTTTTTTTTTTTTGCCGTTTCACATTATTGCCCAAACATGCACAAAGTTGAAATCTATGTGTTATTCAGTTTCGTTTCAAGGCAGGAAAGAAAAAAAAGTCTACCTTAGATTTTAAAGCAATGAAAATGACTAAAACTCATAATCAGATGAAAATAATGAAATTTAAAGGATTGCAAACAAATGAGACTCATTTCAACTTTTTATTTGAAACTTCAACTTAGAGAATCTCGAATTTGAAATGTCGAATTCCCTATAATTATGGCTCTTCTTTCCTCTCGTGTGTCTTCATGAATGTAACATTTGGGTTAATTTATGACCAACAGAAGCAGATTTTCAATGTGACGTTCCCACACAAAGTATTTCATCAACTAGCACTCCGAGTGAGGGCAACTCAATCAGTGGAGTCTCTATCGCCCTTGGGCTAGGAAGCAGAGAGGGGAGAAAATCTAAAAGAATTAGCTCAGGTTCCAAAGAAAAAAGAAAAGAAGAAAATTCCGGTGAGAAAAGCATTCCTTTAACCTTCACTCTTGATGGTTGAATGTTCCAAGCAACAGGCTCATGATTGCTCCGAAGACTCACTTATCTTGATACTGTTTCATCAACCAAACAAAGCATTTCTTGTTATAAAATGGATCCATGCAATGGAATCTTCAAATAAGAAGACGTGCATTTCTTGTCAACACTTTGCGGGCTAAACTCTAAGATAGAGTTATCTCAGGTGTAGGAAATTGTAAAATCTAAGAATTTTAAAAGACACAAAATCATACCTATACAAAAAAAAAAAAAAAAATTAAATAAGCAATAAAGACAATATTTAAAATAATGAATTAAATAAAAGTATAACTTATAAGAATATTAAAAGATGCAAATTTCTAACTCCTGACAAAAATTAAAAAATAAAAAATAAAAACAGCTTAATATATAATGAAAACAACATTTAAAACTATATTGATGTATAATAATAAAATTATAAAGGAAAATAGTTATAATTGTGTACTCTTAAAAGTACCTAAGCTGCTCCTATTTGCTCAAATGGAGAGTGAAAAATACACATTAAGATAGATAATTCTTTGGATTTTGATTTTAATCAAATATATTAATAGTATAATACTATAATTTTATGTTGTTTAATTAGGAAAGAATAGAACGAACAAAAAGAAGATTGGAATCATGAAAAATTAGAAATTCGACTTATTGCCTATTTTTTAAAAAAAATTATAATCAAAGTAAGCCACTAAATAATTATTAAAAGAACATTGACAATGATTATTCCACTAATAAATCAAAAGAACACATGTTATTTCCTTTAGTTTATCAGTTGTTACAGAGTTTAAAGACAAACAAAAGGAACGAACATAGCAAAATCAATTTATAAAAACAAAGTTATTTTAACGATTTTTTTTCTGATTACCTATCAAAAAATCTTTAAAATTTGGGAAAATATTCTATTTTTTTGCTGCTTTTAATTTCTTTTCTTCTTCACTTTCCATTCCTGTAGAAAACAATAGCCTCAAACTGGTAATGTAAACCAAAACAAAAACAAGGTAAAAAGCATTAACATAATTGTCATAAAGGAAATCGTAAACTTTCAAGGATCATATAAAATCATCTCATAGATTAATACAAAGGAATAAATTAGGAAAAAAAAAAATACTCTCTTCGAAATATTATATCGAACATCTTCCTGAAATGGGTCAAATGAATTAATAACTTAAACAAAAGTTTTTCTTCTTCAATTTGAATTACAGGAACCTTGAGGAAATTTTCAGTTTTAGAATCTCTAAATGAAAAAGAAAGAGAACGCAAATTTATAAGGGTAATTTGGAGTTTTAGGGTTTGAAAAGAATACATTGGAAAACTAAGAAGAAGAATATTAGGGGAGAAAGAGAATTGGAAGGAGTTAGAAGGGAAGATTGGGAAATAAGGGAAAAAAATGTTGCGGGAGAGAAATAAGAAACAGACGGTAAAAGATAAACAGTAATGTGAGAGATTTAAATTTGAAATTAAATGCTAAGTAAAATTAAATATACCTTTTGGGAGGACATGTTAATTACAAGAGGGATAACGTCCAAATGGTCGCTGAAATTTATTGAATTTGTTAATATAATATTTTTATTTTTAAAATATTAATTTTAATATTTATATCATCGAATTATTTATTAATATGACATTAATTTTTAATACTTTTAAATATAAGTTATGATACGATAATAATTAATCAAGTGATAATGTAATTTTTTAAAATTTAATATATGAATTTTTTTTAAAAAATAAAAAATTATTTTAAAATATAAAAAAATTTAAAATTATACTTTAAAATATAAAAATTTTAAATTTTATTTTTAAAAAACTAATATATGATTCAAAAAATTATTTTAAAAACTAAAAAAATTAAAATATTAAACTAAAATTAGTTTAAAAATATAAAATTTCAAAATTACTTTCTAAAAAATTTATAGTATCATAAAATTTTTTAAGAAATATTTTAAAAAACCTTATATTTAAAAATAACAAAAATTAAGAGCTGAAATTAAATTATTTTATTATTTTAATTTTTTAAAAACAGTTATTTATTAATTTATTTTCCTTTCTTTTTTTTTTTCTTTTTTTTTCTTTTTTCTTTTCCCTTTTTTCCTTCCCCTTCCCCTTCCCACTCACTCCTGCTCTCCCCAGCATGGTTCAGGCCACCAGCCACCGATCAAGTTTGGATAGTGGAGGCTAGATCCGGTGCCAATATCAGCCATCTCCTTCACTGTCTTTACCTTTCTTTATATCTCCATTTCTACACCACCCATCAATCACAGCAGTCAATGAATAACCAAAATTTTCAAGACCTGTTTGTACCATTTGATAAAAGAAATCTAAAGCCAACCCCAATTCATCAACTCTCTTAAGAGCATTTAAACGAACAGTAGAAGTTCTCTTGTCAATGTTAATCCCCATTGTTCTTCATATAATTAAAAGTCTTTGATACCTCACTAAATTTCCCATTATCAGAGTAAACATTAAGCATCAAATTAAAAAACTTTTTCCATAACTTTACACTCAAAACGGCAATTCTCAACGGCAGAAGCTATAACGAGAAAAGGGTACCTGAGATTTTCATCAAATGACACAGTTTTCAACATAGCCTCTGCATCCAAAAACAACCTGGCTTAAAAAAGCCTAGAAAGAAGGGTGAAGTGGGCTTAAAGATCAAGTTTGAAGGAAAGCAAAGAATGGTTTTTACTTGAGATTTTCATCAAATGACACAGTTTTCAACATAGCCTCTGCATCCAAAAACAACCTAGCTTACAGAAGCCTAGAAAGAAGAAGGTCAAGTGGGCTTCAAGATCAAATTTGAAGGAAAGCAAAGAATGGTTCTTGACAACAATGTTGAAGAAACGAAAGCGTTTGGAGGCTTTGAGATCTGGGTTTTGGAGAATATCATGGAAGATGGTGGGAGGGAGAGGGAAGGGTAAAATAGTAACAAATTATTTTTCAAATTCAAAATTATTATTTTTATTAATATACTTAACATTATTATGTGTTGTCATATTTAAGTTTTTATTAGATACAAATATCATATCACTAAATATTTAATGATATTATTGATAGGTATTAAAATAACATAAAATTTTAAGTACAAAAATCAACATTTTAAAAATAAATGTATCATGTTAACAAATTTGATAAAGTTGAATGACCATTTATGTTATTATCTCATTACAAAATACATGCACATATGTATTTTAATTGCGTATTGAATTTTTATACACCCACTTTTATGAGTGTTCTTGGAAAAGTTAAACATATAATTTTTATTATATATAGATAATTTTTTTTGAACATTAGTTTTTTAAAGAGTGGATAATTTTTAATTTTAAAAATATACATACGTAAAAATACTAAAAATCCAAATATCTTTAAAATTATTTTACTATTTTAACTTTATTATAATTTAAAAGTAATTTTATTTATTGAATTGGTAGCTCGTGACACTAATTTAACCACACACTTTATATGTATTAGAATTTACAACCTCATAAAATGTGTCATTAAACAATAATTTTTTTATAAAATATAGATAATTTTTTTTAAAAATAAAGATAATTTTCTATATCGATAATTTTTTATGAAAGTAAATAATTTTTAAGAAATTATTAATTTTTTTTTTAAAATTATAATTAAAAAATTAAATGACATTCATAAGTTTGTGTCACTTAATTACAATTCCTTTTATTACAGTGTAATACATATAAGGTATAGATGATATACATATAAAATATGTTTTGAACGTGCTTAAATCAAATAAATTAATCTAAATTCTAAAAATATTTATGAAAATACCCAAGCTATTCCCTAAACTACCTATTCTACCCTTTATTCAATTAAAATGCAAAAAAAAAATGAAAAAAAAAGGAAAAATACCATTTTAACCCTATTTAATTCGGAGCTGAAAATATTATATGATATAGATTATCTAGGCTTAAAATCCGGTTTGACTCGATTGGGGTTTATTTCGGTTCAGTCCTTTGGCGCATTCATGAATTTATAAGAATAAGGCTTCCCGGGTACTCGAAAGGAAAGCAGGGGAAAAAAACGAAGCCCTACACTTGAAAGTAAAATCCTGCTCTTTTTGGGTAATCCTTTGAATAATTTTCTTTTTATTTTTAATCTTTTTGACAAAATTACGGGTATATTGTTTGGTTAAACTTATAGTGGTGAAATTTCTGGTGCAGATTAGAAGGCGAAATCCCGAAGAAATTGAATTTGCTTAAGCGTCAGATATGGTGAGTTCCTGTTTTTGAACTCAAGTTTTTTTTTTTTAAATTTCTTTCAATTTTAAACATGAACTATGGATAGTTAGGGTTTAAGGGTTTTGTTTTCCCTTTGTTATTTATAAAAAATTGCTTACATTTTCTAAATAAAACTGGGAGGCTTTGTTTCTGCCGATATTTTTCGCTATTCTTCAAGAATCAAGTTGGAATTAGGGTTCATATATGAAATGTGATAGTTTTTGATTTTGTGGGAAATTAAGTTTTATGCGTGAAGTTCAATTCTTAATTATGTTGATGGTTTATTTATTTTTATTCAATGGGCCTTTCGTGTTAATTGCAGTCGGATATTAGGAAGTGGTTTATGAAAGCACACGATAAAGGCAAAGCCAATGATAGTACTGCAAAGCCAGCAAAGGCAGCGCAAACCAATGCAGATTCTGTGAGTGTATTTTGTCTAATGTGCATGTTATTTCTTCCAGTATAAGATTTCTGCTTGATTCTTTTTCTTGGACATTTGGTTATGATGTCAAGATTTGAATGAATCCCATGCATTGCCATCTGAGGATTCTATTTAGGTTGTTTCATAATTTGGGGAAGAATTACTGTGACTCAGTCTATACATATGGGCCGGCTCCATATTTTAACTCTTGTACTTGGATAAAAATGACTAAGAAGAAAGCATAAAGAGCAGACATGAATCTCTCTATTTTCCTGTTGTTTACCCTTTGTTCTCATGAAGATGTCTGTGGAACTTGGTCTTAAATGTTTATTTATTAATCTCTTTTTTTTTTTTTTTTCTTTTTTCATTTTCAATTAACCAAGGTACCTGGAGGCCAAGGAAATTCTGTCAGGAGGAAAACTAGCAAGTATTTTCCTGCAGAAAAGCATAAGCCAAAAGATGAACAAGGAAATGAGGAACTTCCAGCCAAGAGAAAAGTTCAAAATGACAGTAGCGAAAAAGTCCGACCTTCAAAGAAACCAAGCCAAGTTGATGTTGATGATGACTTTGTTCTGCCCAAATCTAAGAACTCTGTTGATGTCACTCCAAGTAAGAAACTGAAGAGTGGTTCAGGCAGGAGTGTTGCACAAAGAGCTGCAGATAAAGATGAAAGTGATGAAGATGATGTTAAAGATTTGGGGTCTCCTGTAAAGTCTGGTGGAAGGGGTCGTGGTGGCAGGGTTGCATCAAAAGTACCAGCTAGTGGAAGAGGTAGAGGTGGTGATATTGATGAAAGTGATGAAGATGATGTTAAAGATTTGGAGTCTCCTGTAAAGTCTGGTGGCAGGGGTCGTGGTGGCAGGGGTTCATCAACAGGACCAGCTAGTGGAAGAGGCAGAGGTGGTGGACGGGGTGGATTTATGAATTTTGGAGAAAGGAAAGATCCTCCACATAAAGGAGAGAAGGTGAAGATATAAAAAAAAAAAATTATGATTTAATTGTTATACAGCGTGTTTTAATGCCTGTTAATGAGGAATTTCTCTCATGTCAGGAAGTCCCTGAAGGCGCCCCTGATTGCTTAGCTGGTCTAACTTTTGTAATTAGTGGAACACTTGACAGGTATTGCATTTGTTCTTAATATGGGTATGTGAGTACTTGTTCAACTTGCTGTCATGTGTAAAACTATTCTTGATGTAGATGCCTGTTCTTCTCCGCAACATGGACCCATAATCCATATTTTTTCCAGGAAGGTTATCGTTATTATGATGATACTGCTTGTGACTGTTATTGTATGTTTTAAATTTTCTGCTTATGGATGTTTTTCCTTAATGGTTTTGGTCCTTCCTAGCATCATAATCATTGAACTTTGACCTTACAGTTTAGAACGAGAAGAAGCAGAGGACTTGATTAAACGATATGGTGGCCGTGTTACTGGATCTGTCAGCAAAAAAACGGTTATTCCATACTTCTACCTGATAATAGCTTCACTTCTTGTCCAATTTTTGAAAGTGATTAACATTTTCCATCTGCAGAATTATCTTTTGTGTGATGAAGATATTGGAGGTCGAAAATCCTCTAAAGCCAAAGAGCTTGGGTTTGTTTTCTACCTCATTAGAAAATTTTACTGAGTCCTCTTTGCCATGTTACTTTTGTTTATGCTTGGTTTCTATTTCTTACTGTAGCACTGCTTTTCTTACTGAGGATGGATTGTTTGACATGATCCGTGCTTCAAATAATGGAAAAGCTTCTTCGAAAGGAGATTCAAGCAAACCGGCAGTGACTGTTGCTACTTCTCTACCTAAGAAGAGCCCCCAGAAAACGGAAGTGAAGAGTATGCTCCAAATTTCTATGTACTCTTGCATCTGGTGCATAATTCTTAGTGGTCAGCTACATGTAATAGTATATGTGTTCGTTGTGGTATGACTATTACTTATGAAAACTGGGTTTGCTAAAAAGCTTATTCTTTCCAGCAAAATTTAGAATGATGGGTGATGAGTTGTCACTGTTAACTACTACTTACCATGTGTAGAATACATTTTAAAGTTATGAGTGGTGGTTTGATTTTGGGAGTGAGATATGGAGTTTGGTGTTTGGTATCAGTTTGATTCTACTATTATATGCTGAATATTGTCATCCTGTATATATCTTTCTTTGAATTGTGAATACAGTTGCATTCATATGGATGGACTCTGAATGCCATTATTAAACCCCTTGTCTTCAACTTGTCTTGCTTTTTGCATTGGCAATTCTTCATCAGCAAGGTTAACCAAAAGTCCAAGTGCAAGTGTCTCATCTGCCAAGCAAAGAGGGCAACCAATCCAGCATTCTTCTCTTACATGGACTGAAAAATATAGGCCAAAAGTTCCTAATGAAATCACTGGGAATCAATCAGTGGTATGAGTTTCTACTCTGTCATTCTTTATTAGAACTATATACATTATAATTTCTGACTTCAAAAGCTATTAGCCATGTTGCTTATTTTTTCCTCAAGTACTCCAGTGCAGACATATCTGAAGCCTCAAAGTGGCCATGTGGTCTTGACTTCCAAATATGAGGAAAAGCTTAAAAAAAAAAAATTGAATGCATCCATGTTGGATAAGAAGCTATGTCAAGAGTCCCGAATCTGAGCAATATATGCTAGAAGTGTTTAAATTTGTTCTCTTACTGTTATGGCTGCAGGTTAAACAACTCCATGATTGGCTGGCACATTGGAACGAGCAATTTCTTGGTACTGGAAGTAAGGGAAAGGGCAAAAAGCAAAATGATCCTGGTGCTAAGAAGGCTGTTCTATTAAGTGGAGCACCTGGAATTGGGAAAACTACCTCAGCAAAGTTGGTTAGTCAGATGCTAGGTTTCCAGACCATTGAGGTGGAGTTCATTTTCTCAAAAGCGATCTTGATTATTCGTTTAAATTCTGATTACACTGAAGAAAACTTATGTGCCTGTTTTTGCTGTCCATCCTGTTTATGTCATATAGGTAAATGCTAGTGATAGTCGTGGAAAGGCTGACGCCAATATTTCTAAAGGAATTGGTGGAAGTAATGCCAATTCCATAAAGGAACTAGTTAGCAATGAAGCCTTGAGTGTTAATATGGATCGGTTTGTTTTTTGTCCTTATGGAACCTTGTATTAGTACATAGGAAATTTATTATCCTTTTTCAAATGTTTTCTCTCCCAAGTTAACTTTTTAAATGAAAATTGCAGTTCAAAACATCCGAAGACTGTCCTGATTATGGATGAGGTGGATGGCATGTCTGCTGGTGATAGAGGTGGAATAGCTGATCTTATTGCCAGCATAAAGATTTCCAAAATCCCTATCATTTGCATCTGTAATGACCGTTACAGTCAGAAACTGAAGAGTCTTGTAAACTACTGTTTGCTTCTCAGTTTCCGTAAACCTACAAAACAACAGGTAATCTTTATTATTACTTTTTGTTCTCCCTTTTGGATTTTATAGCTGTTTCTTTTTAAGTACTGCCTATCTTATGATCTGATTCATATCTTTTTACTCACTATGATGTGGCTTTCATCGTCCAATTTCTTGTTTGTGCTATTGTCGTCTTTTTTCTCATGATGCATGTGGAAAAATGACATGAAAGACTTTGATATCTATATATTTGCTGCTGACACTTTAATTAGTTTTCTTGCATCCTTGAACAAATCAAGATATGAACAACAAGAAGAAACAGCCACAACAAGCCTTTACCCGCAGGGATTGGCTACAAAGCCTTTTCCTCTGATGAAAATTCTTCAGCGAAAATTTTGAAAAGCATGAGATGTTTTCTTGTTCAATGAGTTGGTTTGAGCTTGTGGCTTTGAGTCTTGAATCTAGCGAATGAAGAGTTTCATTCAGGGTTAGAAGTACAGTTTTGTAGGTCCAGTATGCACCGTATTTTACTAAACAAGTAAAAGCCATACTGGCCTGTTTTGGCTACAATGGCTGAAATGTTTTGCGCTTGCCATTACCAAAAAAAATCTCATTTTAATACCGGATCAGAGATTCAACACTAGATCCAAATAATCTCTTCATTTTTTTTCAAGTGACAGTTGTGCAGTCTAACAGATTTAAAACACGCAATTGTTGAAGCTCAAAAGTAGCAATGACTCCAATTGACACTTCTTTGGAGGCAAAAATGAAGGGAGACCCTTGCTTCGCTTGAGAGAGATAGAGAGACAGTTTGGGTTTCTGTTAAGCACTTGATGAATTAATTATGAAATCTCTAGTGTGTTTGTGTTTGTCTGTGATGCATATGGAATGAAAACCATTCTGTTTTGAAGAAGATACTTAAGCCCTGATTTGTTCTTGGTACTGTGTTTCATGATTTTGGATTATGGTATCTGTTGACATATGAAAGAGTTAGTATACGCTGCATAGAATTGCAATTTGATCTAATGTTCCTGTTAGTCTTGTAGGTTACCATAACAGTTTCTGTTTATTAACTATTGTTTTAGTCCAATTTTCTCTGTTGAGTCCTCTGATCTTCTAAACAAAGATAAGCTCATAAATGTCTCCGTTACTTAAATCTGTGTCTATTTTTTTTCTTGCATGTGTATCCCTGGATGGATATTGGCTTGGGTTTGTGACAAAAGGTTACTAATATTTGTAGTGCTATTGTGTCTATATACCACCAATCCCCTCCCTCCAACAAAAAAAAAAAAAAAAAAGAAAGGAAAAAGGGTTATGCAGCTATGTGAAGTCTCTTTCTAAGACACTCTTATCTTGTTTCCTTTTTGAAGTGGGGGAAGAATAACATCACTCCACTTTCTAACTTCTAACTTTTTTTCTTGGCAGATGGCAAAGAGGTTAATGCAAGTTGCAAATGCAGAAGGTCTTCAAGTTAATGAGGTAAAGTCACACGGTGTTTACTGCTGTTTTGTTGCTGTACATTACTTTGCACTATTACCAATGTAAATGGTTTTACTATGATTGAGGCATGATTGAACAAACTTTATTGCTCATTGAATGGTGAACACGCATTCTCTTTTTGCTAGCAAGATCATATATCTCTTAAGTTTTGGAGAAAATGTAAGCTAAGGATTTTGGCAAGTTTTAGGTTGGATAAATTTACTTTTGAAAGCTCAACAGTTTTTTCTTATTTTCCTTTTCGTAATCTTCTGCAGTCTCTTTTAGGTGTATAGCTGCTGATCTTCTTGTTATGATTATACTTTTTGTTACCATCACCTAAGATCTTAAAAAAATATCTTTTTTAATTTTCCAGATTGCTCTGGAGGAACTTGCAGAAAGAGTGAATGGAGACATGCGCATGGCCCTAAATCAGTTGCAGTACATGAGTCTCTCCATGTCTGTCATTAATTACGATGACATAAGGCAACGCCTTCTTAGCAGTTCCAAGGATGAAGATATTTCACCCTTCACAGCCGTTGATAAGTATGACTTAAGAGCTTATAAGTTTTGCTGAATGTTGCTGTTTGATTGATGTTTTATAAAGATGCTTTTCTCACTGTCCTTTTCTTTTTAATATATAAAATTAACTGTAGGCTCTTCCAGTTATTATTTCTTCTCTCTCTCTGTCTCTCTCTTATTGTTTGATCATGTGGAGAAATGACCTTTTCTTTTTGTTACTAAATCATAGATCAAGCCAATCCTGTTTTGGGATAGCTTTTCTCTTAGTAGTTCCCACCGTTGCATTTCCGATACTCATTGGTTTCAAGAAGTTGCAAATTCCAGATTTAAAGGTCAAAAAAATTCTTTAACGAAATAATCATCTTTTTGTGGTTCATTGGTTTGATAGTATATGGTATAGTGTTTTGGTGCCTTACAACTATGTCACCATTAGGTTGTATGTTATTGGCTCAAGCATTGTTTTAGAATTTTTTATGTTTATACTGATCAATCATTCAAAAGAAAATTGATTCAATCTGGTTAAGCTTTTTTTCGCTGTCAATTGAAGATTCCTAGCATTGAGGCATTTATAAATGTTCAATTATGCTTACAGATTTAATGATAACTTTGATTTTACCTCTGTTGAAGCTTCTGGTAATCGATATGTTGTCAGTTACTAACCTTTTTTTCTCCCTTCCCAATGCTTCCATTTGGATCTGTGTAATTTAGGCTGTTTGGCTTTAATGATGGAAAGTTCAGAATGGATGAACGAATTGATCTAAGCATGAGTGATCCTGATCTAGTCCCACTTCTTATTCAGGTTATTCCTCTTCTTTCTTGTCTACCTAAGTTTTGTTGCTATTATTGGATTATGAAAGATCTTTAGATTCTTCTAGGATACCTCAAACCTGTCTCGTATATGATTTTGGGAGTCTGAATTAATGAAAAAAAATGTAGAAAACTTTAGTTCCTCTGTTGGACGCTGGTCCCATTTTCATGTAGTTAGCTCCTTTGATTATTTCTAATGCTGTAGTACTTCTTAGAACTTTCAAGACTATCAATGATATCCGGAAGATGCTAGTAAATTGAATAAAAGTACGAAAGTTTGCCTAGAACTGTTCCTTCTATTTTTCCTTTTTGTGATTTTTGGTTGAGTAGGTGGGCTTTGCTCCAACTATAAACACCACCTCAATACCAGCATGGCCTCCATGAAGGCAATACTGTTCCTGGGTCCTTGTTTTTTTACCTGATGGAGGACTTTGTGTGCATTTTAGTTCATGCCCTTCCAAAAGTGCTTTCCAACTTATGCATATTGTTCGGATCTGGGTTTGTAAGAATTTCATTTTTTTATGTGAGAACTTTGTTGCTGAGGCGTCCAACAGCTGAAGATTACAAGTCCTTAGCTTGAAAGTTGCATACTATTTTTTTTTTCTTTACTGCACTGCACAAGTATTTTCAGTTTTTGCAAGTCCATTTGCATCCTTTTGAACACTTGTTTGATTAATTGGCTCTAGGTTTTTGTTTTGCCTAAACTACGATTTTCTACTTCCAATACTTGCATATGTAATAGGACAGTTCCTGTTTTGCCTAAACAATCATCTTCGCAAGTAATCTATGTAGCTTCAGCTCTTCATTTTTGTTGAACTACCCCATGTCTGATACATATCCGGACATGGATATGGGGATAAGAACCTCCATGGACCTTCCGAATATATGGGAAAAATTAAAAAAAAATTGAAATACCCTTCTTGGATGCATGCCTGTACTTGATACTTTCATTTGAGTCCGAGTAACATAGCAACTAATTATTGATCCTTGTTCTAGGTGTGACTAGGTTGTTTTTTTTTTTTATTTTTAATTTTTTATGCAGGAAAATTATCTCAATTATAGGCCAAGTTCAATTGGTAAAGATGACAGCGGGATGAAACGAATGAACTTAATTGCCCGAGCCGCGGAGTCTATCACTGATGGTGATATAATCAATGTGCAGATTCGAAGATATCGACAATGGCAGCTCTCACAAAATGCTTCCATTTCATCATGTATCATTCCGTATGTGTTTTATTTTTCAGGCATTAAATTATGAAAAGCTCTTCAAAATATTTTCATTTTTCCTCTGTCTGGTATTTTCTAATATTTTTTGTTTCATCAGTGCTGCATTGCTACATGGACAAAGAGAGACACTTGAACAGGTGATGAGCGTTATCATGAAGTTTCTTGATATTAGTTATGAGTTATGACTTCTTCATGCTTTGCCATAATTGTTTTGGTCTTAGAATTCTTTTGTAACTTTTTACCGTATGCTTCTACAAGGTTGATAAATACCATATGGAAGGTTCTTTAACCTTTATATTCTTCTATGCATAACTCTTTTTTCAATCCAAAATATTGAACCCTTGTATGCCCTTTTGAGAAGGCTGATCATGGCTGGCTTGGTCTTTATCCTTTTATGATTGATATGATTATAAGGTTTTATCTTGTTCCCATAGTACAACTTACTTGGTTCTGTGTGCTAAAATGTTGAATAAGCCTTTGGCAAATTGTTTAATTAACCCATTCCTCCTATTATTTTTTATGAAAGGAGACCAATTCTGAAACATAGTGATTTAGACTCTGTGCCACTGCCGAGTCTGTATGTGTTTATTCTCTTTAAGTCAGATCATATGCTCGACGCTTAGAAACCTTCTTATAGAGCAACCTAAAATGACGTTGATACCCTTGAAAACCACAGCCAAAACCAAAACTACTCTCAGCTAGTACTATCCTGGGCCAAGAACAAAAACCAACCCTAAAACATGTTACATCAGAATTAGTGTAGCATAGCTCGACATGCACTGAAACACAACCTGGCAAAACAGTGAAGAAAATTAAGAAGGGAAATAGTAACATCCAAAACTGTAACACTCGTGTGTTTATCTCATTCAATCACAATTGAGAGAATTGATGAGGGGCCGTAATACACTTCTGCCTTGGAGACAGCTAGAGTTTCAAGAGATTGAAGAGAGAAAGGGGATGGCAGAATATTCATAAAATGAGAAAGCCACAAGAAATATTCTTTTGGAAACCCTGCTTTGATGGCTCCTTTTAGCTTTTTATTTCCGTGTTGCTACTTGTCTTTGTGGATCTCTTTATATTGGCGGTGTTTGATGCATTAAAATTCAAGGAAATTGCTGCCATATGCTTTTACAAAATTGCCTCCATTAGGAATAAAAGTCTGAAAGCTTGTCTCATTTTCTTGCTTGGATGCTTGGAGTAGAACCTGCTGCAATGAAAGTGACTTTAAGCACTTGCTTTTTTTTTTTTTTTTTTTTTTCCCCCTTTAAATGATTATATCATGTTGAAATTTAAATATGATCTAATATTGGAGGCTGGCTTCATGTCCGCAGGGAGAAAGGAATTTTAATAGATTTGGTGGGTGGCTAGGAAAGAATTCAACTATGGGCAAAAATTATAGGCTTTTGGAGGATTTTCATATTCATTTTCTTGCTTCTCGTGAATCTAGTTCAGGAAGGTAATTCGTAGTTTCGTTTTATAACTTTCTGTCATAATTTGATTTTAACATTTCAGGTCCTGTGTGTGCAGAAGGAACATAATTCAAAGCATGCCAGCATTACTTAGATTTTATTATTCATATTCTCAGCATTACTTAGATAAATGATAATGTAGTAGCATGCTTGAGTTATCATTAATGATTCATTTTTCTTATATCAACATTTGTTGCATTTACATTGGTAATGACTGAGGCAGCTGTTGGCATGCTAAGATGTGCTCATGTTTAATGTCATCTTTTATTAATTAACTTGATGACTAAACAGCTCTGACAAAAACTAACACATTCGCTCTCATTTTACAAAATTCCTTCCATTATTTAATAATACCAATAATCTAAAGGAAATAAAGTTGATTGACATTATTTTATCAAAATTTTAGTTCAAAGATCTACTCTGTGGCTAGTTTGACTAATTCTTTGGCAGTTGCTATCAATATTTTAAGTCTTTTGGTGTTCAAAGAGATGGAAAGTGAGAAACGAAGAACTTATTTTGAATTCATTTGCTCACGTGTCCACATTCATGTATGTGAATGTGAGTGCTCATGTCTGTGTATATAGATTGTTGCATGCTAGTCTTGGAGCCACAGCCTTAATAAAAATTATATTTTTCATTGAGAAGCGCCATAGAATGATAGCTAAAGAAGAGGACAGCTTCTTCTAGCTCGCTCTCATGGTATTTTTGTTATGTCCCCAACATGGTCTTATTTGATCTGTGATCATCTTGATTACCTTATCTTATTAATTATCCTTTCTAAGTTGCATAATATTTCGTGTTGTAAATGATACAGAGAGACTATTCGACTTGAGTATCTTACAGTTCTTCTGAAAAGATTGACTAATCCGCTTCGAGACATGCCTAAGGTTTGAAACTTAATTTTTCATTGGTATGTATTTAACATGTAACTATGTAAGCATTGTATGTGACCCAAGGCTGGTCATAGGTGCTGTTGCAAGTTATGGTTCCCATTAAAATGCCTTCTATCTGAGTGATGTGTGTTGATTTACGGTTTTTTTTCCCCTAATTCAAAGATTACTAGAGAATTGAAATATGCATCAGTCCAGAAACATTATTAGACTATTACAACTGGATAGAAAATACTCATCTGCTCCTCATAATGGACCACATCCAACCAGAAATAAAATAAGGCATCCCCCCCTCTCTCCCTCCCCCCCCCCCCCCCAAAAAAAAGAGCAATCTAAAAAGATCAAACATGATCAAAAGGGTTGACTAAGGCTGACTTCACCAGCAGGCTATAAAATCTTAGTAGAAGTTCACCGTATCTTTGGCCAATTTGTCTGCCATTCCATTGGTTCCCCTAAAAACCTTTGATAATTGTTTTTGTAAATCTGCTTAAGCAAATAGAGATGTAAAACTAGGGTGTATGACCACTGGTTCTATCACCTAATTTATTTGATGGCCCTATTTTGAGCAGGCATTAAACTGCTAGTGTTATTTTTACTTTTCCTTTCTGAATTATATGAAAACAATTCACGGGCTCTTTGTTTGCCATTGATTTTTATTACTTCTAAAGGAAAGAGGAGAAACTTCTCCCCATGATTTGGTACTCTGATCCACCCTTTATACCTCCCTACCTATTTTATTGGCTCCTTGTTTGTTGGATTTGCGCATTTGAGATACGGGTGCAGCGGAGAAGGTTGTGTCAAAACTCTTCCAGCTAGATCTGTATCCCTTACAGTAAAATTTTGTTCATCGGAAACCCTTGACCACCTCAGATTTTGCTCTCTACTGCCTTTTTTTTTCCCCCACTTCTGCATAATGTCTGATTTGTAGGCCTGAAGCATTATTTTCCTTGTTCTCCTTGTACGTATGGCTTCTCTTCTTTCCTAGTTTTCATTTATTTATCTCTGTTCTTCTGTTTATGGTATTGAACGCTTGTTATTTCTCTTGTTCTACTTCTACTTGTGGCTTCTCCTGTTTCTGTTTTTATTTATTTTATTTTTGTTCTTTCGTTCATCTTGGTGTGTAGGCCTGTACAAATATTCGAATGTGTTTGCATTTAGCCTTCGTGCCTTATAGGTGCCTTTCATTATATGTAAGCGATTGCAGTTTTAATTATTTCTACTCTCTTCATCATTGACCAGGATGAAGCTGTTAAGCAGGTTGTAGAGTTTAGGAATGCTTACTCAATAAGCCAGGAGGATTTTGATACCATTGTGGACTTATCTAAATTCCAGGTAACCCTACATCTATTTCTATAACATACATAGTTTCTTTTTTTGTTGTGTTCCCAACATGCTTTTTTGTGCTCAGGGGCATCCAAATCCAATGGAAGGCATTCCATCGGCTGTCAAAGCAGCTCTGACGAAAGCATACAATGAAGAAAGCAAAACGCGGATGGTACGAGTTGCGGATTTAGTAACAATTCCTGGAATAAAAAAGGCCCCTAAGAAGCGGATTGCTGCAATTCTAGAACCATCTGATGATTTATTAGGGGAGGAGAATGGTGACACATTGCCAGAAAATGAAGAAGAGAACTCTTCAGACACAGAGGACTTGGGTAATAACTTGTGTTGAATATTTTGGTGTCGATTCAAATTTCTTTTATTTTTTTTTTTCATTTTACTCTCAAAATTTCCCCTTTTTCTATTACTTCTTGCGCAAAATCAATGTGGCACTTGTTTTTTTAGTCACATTCAACCTGATACAATCTTGCTAGTGGTCTTTACTTTCTGATTCTAGGAAGAAAAATGACTCATTTACAAACTGAAAATGGTAATAGAGATAGAAATATAAATATGCATGCATTCAAAACTTCTAAAGTGGCAGGGAAAATATGTTGTACTGCCTTCTGCTGAGACATTTAAAGTCCATTTCATAGACGACATAGGATTTTCATTGTAATGGAAAATTGTGGTGTTATTGACATTGGAGTGGAAGGAAAAAGTTGCCTAGTGAGAGTCTAGAATTTTTTTTTTTTCTCTCCTTGTGATGTATACGGAGGTTCACTAGGCCTTGAATGTACTGTTGGTGGTGGCTGTCGCCTATCTCATAAATCTTATTCACCCTTTCCGATTTTCTAAGATATAAAGATCTGAAGTCTTAAATCTAACTGTTCCGTTCCCTAAACTCTATCATAGCTTTCTATCATTGCTTAGGTTGCTCCGACTCCTCATTTTTCTTGAAGTACCTTTGTCCAATACCCCTATTTGACGTATATCTTGATAGTGTATGAGGATATGACTCTCCAATGACCTTCCAAGTATATGGAAAACTTGGAAAAAAATTGAATATATCCATCTTGGACACACATTCGAATCCGGCTCTCAAACCTGAGACATAGGCCTAAACCTTAACACCCCTTTGCCTGGTTTGAACTTGAGTTCTTAAATTGAAAGTGTCATTAAAATTCGTCCGTTTTCTCAAGGTGTAAACTTCCATTTATTGAAGTACTGAGCGCTGATAAGTAGGGGATTGTTTTGAAGACTTCTTTTTAACATGTGAAACAAGTCTTCCATGGAATCGGGTTTTCTAGATGTTACATTTTATGGACGAATAGCTGAATATGTATTGTTCATTAAGCAATTATTTTATGCCTTGCCTTTTCTTTTGGGCCACCAGAAGGTACTACCAATGGTGAAAAGCTGCAGGCGGAGCTTCAGAGTCTGAATTCCAAAGGTAGTTGACGCTATCTCATCCTTTTGTTATAGTATAATTGTCCCCATCTTACTGGTTAATCGTTTTTAATATGTTGTCTTACTTTCCCCAGGAATTGAAGTACAAATGGAGTTGAAAGGGACAGGGAATTCCAGTGCTAAGAAAGCATCAGCTGGTCGAGCAAAAGGTGGTCGGACATCTGGCGAAAAGAATGCTGACAAGAAAGGCGGGCGTGGTTTGGGGGCTGGACCAAAGAGAAAAAGGTAAGTGAGTATTAGAGTGGACATTTTACAATTTTGGCGGTGTCTATAAGCACAACGTAAGAGCATGTCCCCTCTAAGACGATGATGACGTAGAAGTCTTGATGTTTGGAGTGTTTTGGAGGATGAGAATATCATTCCTATACCTGTATTCTTATGGGTTTTGATGCAAAAACTATGTTAGAGCTTTTTGAGTTCCATTAAACCATGATTATGGATGAAGGCATCTTTAATTTCAAAGAAGCCAAAGCCCAAGTGAGTGCTTACTCGTTTTATTTTTTGCATTCTCTATGGGTTACAATAGTTTGGCTCCAAATATATATATGTAGAAAGATATTGACAATGTTCTACGAAGCACAGGTACTTTCTGGTAGATGAATATTTAAGCGTTGAATGCATGTCCTACAAAAGTGCAGCTCCTAGACGATGGAATGACGACAAAATAAAAATAAAAATAAAAATAAAACCAGATTTGATTGAAACATGGTTAGGACGGATGATTTTTTTTTATTTTATTTTTCTTAAATGTACAATAACAATGAATAATTTGATTCAAATGAGGTTTTTAATATCACGAACGCAACAAATGTCTAATCATATATTCAGGACTTAAAAACATACAAACTATAACATGAGTCCAAACATTTAGTATATTATACAAAATCCATATTTAGGTTACAGGTACATAGATTACATCCTTAATTTTACCAATTTACAGAAAAAAAAAGAAGGGGAAAAATGCTGTTTCAAAAGCGGTTAGGACCTGAAATATGTTTAAGCAACGCTAGAAGCCAAAGAAGGGGGGTTTTATAAGTCCACACAAAAATGCTTTCACTGAAAACTTCCGTAGGAAAAATCAATACTTCAAGCCTTGATTTGAAAAAAAAAAAATTAACAATTTAACGAGTCAAACTGCCTAGTAAGTAATTTAATCAAAGTTAAGGAAATAACATTCAAATAAGCACGGAGCAAGGGAATGAAATCGAATTTGGAGTATTTCCAGCTTTCTAATATTGGATTTACTTAAAAAGCTCTAAATGATTTAAATGTTCAGAAATTAATTTCAAATAAGCACGGAGCAAGGGAACGAAATCGAATTTGGAGTATTTCCAGCTTTCTAATATTGGATTTACTTAAAAAGCTCTAAATGATTTAAATGTTCAGA
>JBBYHK010000013.1:2790888-2821120 GCA_038382065.1 Adansonia grandidieri
AATTAAATATTCACCATGATGGTTCAAGTGAACTCGGAACTAGTCATTCATTTTCATAAAACATAATAGATAACCAAAGTTTAATCATACGAAATTTATACTCTAATATTTTGTTTAATAATCCAGTAAGTCCAAAATCATAGAAGGTTCATGTTCAATTCTTCTTTGACACAATTTAATTAAGTTCAAACTTTAATTTACGCATTTAAACAGGTTAAACTTCCATAAAGGATACTACTATCTACTGACAGAGTTTCATATACACTTTTCCACTTGTGCACTGGATGGGTCCAAACTTCTATAGATGAATCGTGCAGTCAAGCTCTTGTTGGTCAAATATGAATAGGCACATCAAATATAGCCTTCGCCAATGTTGAAAGAGATCAAAATTAGAACTTTCTTAATATAATTCACATAAATTCCAAATAGTTCAAAGAATTTCAAAATCTCATAGTCGGACCTTGTATTCATTCAAAACATTAACTTACATTAAAAACAAATTAAAAAGCATGAAAACTTAAAACCTCTAGTTAACATAGTAGGAGCTTTAAATGACGGTTATAAACCATTTTAAAGAACTATGTTATTTCAAATGAATAGAAATTGATAAGAATGGTATTTTAAGATTCTAAAGGCTCTAAATAATAGTTTTGTATTTACTTGATAGATCAAGCACAATTAGAATCTAAGGCACACAAAACAAACCTAGGAGTAAAATCATAGTTTATAAAATTCAAAAACAAAATGATAATAGAAGAACAGCCTTAGATTTCATGGATTGCAAAGAATTGGCTCAAACTAAGAACAAATTGAAATTAACAAAACCTAAGGAATTAACTAGTTATTTACTCACACTCAAAATCAAGTACAAAAGAACATCTCAAACCTCTTAGAACTTAGCTTTCAACTCCAAAATTCCAAAATCAATTTAAAAAAAAAAAAAAAAAAAAACTAAAACACCAAAATGAACCTACTTGAATTCTTAACGAAAAAGAGAAAATTTTACATTCTAGTCCCATCATATTGAGCTGCTTAAGGTTATTTAACACCCTTTTAGCTGCTTCCTTAGACATTTGATGGCTTTGGGAAAAAACACATGGCCATGAGGTGTCAAAGCATACAATCTAGCAACTTTGCATAGAAATACCAGATTATAAGGTATTAGAAGTAACTAAACTAACATTGGACTCCAAAACCTATTCTAATTGAAATCTACACTTTTTAAGTCTTAAACTAAGCATCTCAATTTCTATAAGACATAAGCTTCTATAACTAAGCGCCTAAATTCTTGTAAGATATAAGTTGCTATAACTTTTAAATTATCACATTTAAGGTTCATGTTTGTAACTTTAAAAGTAATTTTAAATAATTAAAAAGATCTTTGCATGTTAATATTTAATTGAAAAGTATAAATTTTACATTTTTATTGGGATATTTTTATTTTCATGATCTATTTTTTTCTTTTAAATTTGTATCATCATGTTTGTATCATGTCGTATCCGTATTACATGTTTATGTTTCTTAAGACTCTTTCATACTTTTTATCCTAGTTTGATTTGGTAAGGAGATCAAGAAAATAAAATAATAATGTTTTAGTTATATACATTTAATTTTATCTTAAAGTTTGAAATTTTGTTCTATTTACAACATGTTATGTTTTGTTGGTCAGAATGGAATTGTAGCACACTTGTTTGGTTAGTCGAATGGGTATTCAATAAAAGAGCCATTCTGGCCCTATTCTACCACTAAATGGCTAGTTCAATTTTTCCTCTGAATGTTTTTTTTTCCAAAAATATCCCAAGTCAAAACTGATCCACAACAAAAAAATTAACATTTACAGTAACAAAGATCATTATAGCAACACAAACGAGTTTTGATAAAAAAAGAGAAAATTAGAAGGGTTTTTGGTTTAGGGGGTTTTAGAAATTTTTCAAGGTTGAAGTTTGGTGGAGAGGAATAACAAAGGAAAGGGAAGAACATATGTGAAAATCAAAGGGTGACAAGCAGTGATAGGGAGAATTTTTGTGAATTTTTTTCACGATTTAATTTGTAGATCTACACTTTTCCAAGGGTTTTTAGGGAAAAAAGCAAAAAATGGAAATAGGGAGTTGAGATGGAGCTTTGGTTGATATTTAAGAGTTCTGAATTAGTGGCTGACGGTAGACAGCGACTAGCGACAGCAGATGGTTGCCAGATTTAGGATTTGGATGGTGGTTTCTGAGTTAAAACATGAATATGAGAGAGGAAGAGTTTGGTTAGAGGGAGATAAGGTTAATAAAAATGAAAAAAATAGGTTTATATATTTTTCAAATAAATTATTTTTTATATTTATATATTATATATGAGCATATAAATATTTTTTAAAATTAACGTAACTAATTTTTATTTATTATACAAATATTTTTATAATTAAATATTAATTTTTATTTAAATAATATATAGAGATATTTTCATATATTAAATAATATTACTTCTAATATTATTCTAAATAACAATTTTAGCTTTAATTTATTAAAATATTTATATATGTTATTTTTTAAAAAATATATTTATAAATAGTTTATTAATATATTTTATTATTTACTATAAAATATAGTTATTTAAATTTATGTAAATATTTAATGATATAAATAAGATATTATTGTTGTAATATATTGAGATACAAATGTCAACATATTAAAGCAAATAATACTTTAAATCATCATAAGGCCCTAGCCATCGGAACGAATCACTCATTTGAGTTTCCTATATTAAAATACAAGATGGCTGGATTTAAAAGTTGTCACCAATCTTTTTGGGCTAAGTGTGATCGAGCACTTATTAAAATTATTTATTAAAGTGTTACAAAACTCTAAAGGAATGATTTTAAGGCCTACATAATCCAGAGATCTTAAAATCGGGTTCGAGAGTCTATTACATCACAAGTAAGGATCAATTCTTCTTGTGATGTCCGAAACTTGATACCAACGAATCATAGGTATCTAAATTACATTTTTTTCAACTTTAATTGATCAAATATTCAACTGTCCCCCTTTTAGTCATTAAAACAAACATATATCATAAGAAAAATAACACACGTATCTCGAGACTCTTATTGGATATCCATTAGAGCAGCTGAATCTTGATTTGAGACTAACTTGAATTTGTTGCTCGTGCAAAGTTTTTCTAAAAGGAAAATTTCAAAAAATGTATGACCCTAACAACATTTACAAAGTTGGTATCAAATCAAAGTTATTTATAAAATTACACTCCATTTAAAAGAATTATAAAATGGGACATGAGGACTAAATTGAAGAAAATACTACTTTAAAAACAAAACTAAAAATTAATTTTTATTTAATTTTAATTAACTTCAAAGCCTTAATATGAGCTACTGGGAATCTATTATTGGACATCCTTAGACCTATCAACTCTCATAATGACACTTCCAGAATCAATTCTGAGGTATCAAAATGCCTCAAAATATTAGACGCTTAAACCTGGAGAAAACAAAAAACACTTGATAGTTTTGATAATTTAGGCTCTTCGAATTTATTTCAGGCTATTTCGAATACTTAAAATCACAAAAATAAATTACTATGACTATTGACTCAATATAATTCAACCTAAAAATACTAAAAAAATCTTAAATTATTTATTTGGGCATCAAAGGAATTTTTTTATTTGGACATTACTGTGTCCCTCAGCATGCCCGAACAGAATGCCTTTCAGATTTTTTTCTCGATTCATTCAAAATACCCACTGGATGAGCCATAGATGTTTAAAAGGCTTATATATTCTATTTTAAACTAAAAATATGAGAAAATCTACAAAAATTATTATCCTCACTGAAAATAGTTTGCATTACAGCTTAGGCATTAAAATAGAGCCATCTGAACAGCTCATGCTGAGTAATTTCTTCTGAGCATGTCTGACAAGAAATCAAACATTTTAGAAGCCTATTACACTACCAATTTAATAAGGATTATAAGACAAAAACTAAACAAAAATTAATACCACCAGCAACATAGATGAAAATATTTCTTTTTACAAAACCACTGTGCTGAAAAACTATAGTGACTTTATAATAATGTGTGATCACGAACACTTATTTCTAATTTTTCTTGTTGGCAACATGCCATGACCCTCCCTTTGCTCGAATGACGCACGTGACTTACAAAGAATAGGAGTATGCTTTTGGGACTATCCCTTGATCGAGATTTGAACTAGGCATGGTGAAGTGAGGCTATGGGGAGACATTAGACGAATCGCTTGTCCAATCGTTCTTCGATGGTTAGCGCAAAGTGGTCAAAGACTTGGAGTCGCCATTGATAATTTTGGGCTTGGGCATAATCGAACACCTATTAAAATCAATATCCCAAGTTACGAAACTTAGAGAACCAATTTTATGGACTGTGCATAGCAGAGTTTATTTTGAAAGGGTCTAGGAATTGGTTACGGGTGGGGAAGGATTAACAATCCCATGACACTTTAAATCAGTAATTGATGGTCGTATAATACCTTTGTCTCAATTTTATCAGTTTTGTTATGTTACTATTTGAATATAGTCCTCTTTTTCATGCATGAATTTTGAAAAAAAGAAGTGCATTTGCAAAAAGGTTTGATACCATTATGTGATTCGAAGGTATAGTGATATGGAAGGCTTAAAATTTGTTCAGACTTGGTTTGAAAGGGTATTTCATATCGAACATCGGAGAGATACCAATATGAAATATTGCCTTGGATTTTAAGAAATTCGATTTTAAAATCAAGGATGCAAAATTAT
Organism: Adansonia grandidieri; assembly: GCA_038382065.1. Taxonomy (NCBI): domain Eukaryota; kingdom Viridiplantae; phylum Streptophyta; class Magnoliopsida; order Malvales; family Malvaceae; genus Adansonia; species Adansonia grandidieri. Next base: position 2,795,654 of record JBBYHK010000013.1, read on the forward strand.
CATTAAGGAAAGAATCATGTCAGTAAGATGTGAAGGAAATACAAGAAATATTGCATAAAAAATAAACATAAAAAAGTAAAGAAAGAAGAGATGATAGGGATGTATCTTGTAATTGTCCTCGGTTATTGAGGAGTAATCAAAATGATAATTTTAAGATGCATTTGGACTCAGTGATCGTTTAGGGCATGGAAAAATGTTTTAATAAAAAAGGTTTGGGGAATTCTGGAAGAGAGAAAATTTAAATTTTTGAAGTTTGAAGAGTGAGGTTGAAGTATCCCTTCGGAAAGCGAGGTTGGAGTATCCCCAAAGATGAAAATTTTCATAATTTTTGAAAAATAGGATATTTTTGTTAAAAGCATGAATCTTAAATTAAAACTAGAAATTAAAACAAAAGATCAAATTAAAATTTTTTTAGGCCTTGATCCAACCTTCGTGGCACTTGTTTGACTTATGACTCCATGAGAAAAATTGATTGGATGACTTTTTGAGCCATTCAAATGCCTTGAAAAGTGATTTGGGAAAATTATGATTAATCATTTAAAGATAGAGAAATAGGGGATAACATTGTGCTATCTACCTTCTCGAATTTACTTTGGATTGGTCCAAGGGTATCAAGGGGCAAACAAGATATCGTTAGAAAGGTAACTTGACAAGGATTAATGTAAAAATATTCTAAAAATCCTAAAAAATCATTTTCTAGGTAGAATTAATTTTAGAATTCGGGTTTGATTTTGCACTAACAACATGTGCAAAGGAAAAGGTGTAGTGAACATTGGAAAATTGTTTTAGACTCATTCGAAATCGTTAAATTGCAAACGATGTCGATTCGAAAAGGAATTTCATGAACTTTTCAAGAAAAATGTTTAAAAAAATCTAGATAAATCAGTTGATGGGCTAGATTGGTCTAAACAGAATACAAATTATTGATTTTAAGGGTTTCAGATAGTAAATTTTGAAAAATCATAACTCTACACGTTAAGGCAAATGAGATACCATCGAAAAGGTAATTCAATAACCTTTAAGGGAAAAATGTCAGGAAATTCTAGAAAAGTCATTTGGGTTTCAAAAAAGATTTTTCAAATTAGGGCAGAGTGCTACTAGTATTAAAATAAGGTTTTTTTAGTTTTTTTTTAGTCACGTGTCCAAATGTCAGACATATGAACGTATGACAATCAAGGTCCATGGTAGTGGAATCACGCATCCATCTAAGCCTTTGGAGAATTGCGTAATTGGATGACATGTTACCTATGCCATCAAATCACAACTTGGGGCTCAAACTAAGGCATTAAATCAAACAAGTTGTAAAACCAAGAAACATTTTTTGGCTGAAATCAACATGTATTTTGCCTCATTGTATCATGAATACAAACCTAAAAGCTTGATTTATCTTTAAGATTAAAGGACCAATGGATTGAAAACATTAAATCCACGCTAGTCTTCGTGGACTAAAGTTGGCATGGACTTTGAAAATAGATTTTTGCAAGCAATCATAAAGACATTTTAGCAAATATTTGATAAATTAAACATAGTGGAAGCATTAAACACAAATAAGCATTCAAAATGTCACCATAAATTAACATTTATGCAATCCAAACATGCTAAAAATGCAAAAAAATTCATGGTCTTATTCAAAACATGCTAGGATGAACATTTAAACATAAAATGAGCATATGAAAATGAATGTAATGTAGCAAAAATGCATGAACAAGGGCTGTTTCAGTGGCAAACTGAAACATGGCATTTTTGGTCATCCAAGTAACATCAAAACATCAAGAAAGATTTAAAAACCCTAGAACTACTATAACCAAGGCCACAATAATGCAAGAGAGTCATAATGAGGACATGGTAACATGGATGGTTCACTAGTTAATGCAAATGATGAATAACAAAAAAATAAATGGAGAAGGGATGAAAAATATACCAAGAAGCCTTAAACCTTAGCTTTGCCTTTAAGTAGAAAATAGCTTTAGTTTTGAGCTTACTTTCTTTCCTTTCTTTGCTATTGGATAGCAAGAAGGGAATGGAAAGAATGAGCTTTTTGATTATGGTATTAATGAAGGGGAGTTTATAGGGTGAAAATAAAGGAAATGGGAGGTTTTAGGAGGGTTTTAGAAGGAACCAAGGGGGAGTTACGGGAATAGTGAAGATGAGAGTGTTTTGGAGGTTGAGATAATAGTGTTCTTTCTTAGCTTAACATGAAATCACATGCGACTTAAAATATTGTTCAACTAGGAAATGTCTTCTTGATTGAGATTTTTCCTTTGCTGCATGATGAGTACGAGAAAGTACAGATTCTTGACTCCTGATACAATGAAGGGGACCATAAGATGAATCGCTCATCTCATTGGTTTCGGATGACCATCACGAAATGGCTAACACTTGGAGTCACCATCAATCATTTTGGACTAGGCATGATCGGATGCCTATTGAAACCTATGTCTTAAGTCACAAAACTTGAAACATCGATCTCGTGGTCTATGTAGTACAATAATTCGCTATTTGAGTTCAATAGTTGGTTAAGCGTGATGAGGCACGATCCTCTTTGCAACGCCCAAAATCAGTGCCTTATTAGTTATGTCTTATCTTTGTTTCAATTCTTTTAATCTTAACTCATCATTATTTTGATGCAACACACTTTCAATGCATGAATTTTACAGAAATACAAATTTAGGTTTTGATGAAAAGATTTAATGTCATATACGCCTAGGAGAGATAGGGAATATAGAGATTTTCAATAAAAATGACCTCTAGATTTTACTTTGAAAAATGGAATATTCCACTTTGGGCACTGGAGAGATACCCACGCAGAACATTACCTTTAATTTTACTTAAAATGATTCAGAAACATGAATGCAAATAATCATCACAAGGAAATTACGTTAGTAAGGCAATGAATGAAGTAACATAAAATGGACCATTCAATGTAATGATAAAGAGAAGGGATGGACTATTAGAATTTATCTTGCAATTAACATCGATTATCTGGGAATATCTAAATCTATAATTTTTGAGACATATCTGGGTTCCTTGATTGAACAAGGTTTTTTTTTTTTTTTTTTTTTTTAAAAATAGGTTTAACTCTTGACACATTCATGAAAGTTTGGAATGGAGAAAAATTTAATCGTAGTTGAAAGATAGGGTTGGAGTATCCCTTCAGAAAGATGGGGTTGGATTATCCTCAAAAGTGACATGTCTGACACCCTTTAGAGAAATCGAGTTGGAAAACTTAAGTTGACAAAACTTTGTGACTTAGAAAATGAGTGAGTGTTTTGACGATTTTTGGAAAAAGGAATTATTTTGAATGAGGATGGTAATTTGTGCCTTAATACAAGCCTATGAGAGGTCAAAGCGTGTTCTCGAGGCTGATTGGGGTGATATGGTGACATTCGAATGTCTCGAGATGAAGTTCAGGAAAACAACTCAGTTTTGACCATAACCGAAAACAGGGGATAGCATCATGCTATCCCATTTTCTAAATTTATTCTAAATTGGTTTGAATGCTTTAGAAGGTGGACAAGATACCTTTAGAAAGGTAACTTAACAAAGGTCAATCTAAAAATATTCCTAATATCCCAAAAAATCACTTTCCAAGGGAATAAATTTTCAAGTTTGGACTAATTATGCTACTGGCAGAGCATACGAGGGATAGGGTGTATCCAAATTTGAAAAATCATCCCTGACTCATTTGGTTTTGAAAAATTGCAAACGACACCTTTCTAAAAAGGGAATTTCATGAATCTTTTAGGAAAAATGTTTAAAATATTTGAAAAAATTATTTAGTGGGTCCAAACAGCCCAACCAGAATGCATGTTGCTAATTCTAAGGGTTATGGGCAGTTTAGGTTTGTAAAATCATAACTCTCTCGTCTAGAATGATCCGGGGATGAACGAAACATCATTTTAAAGATAATTTGATGCAATTTCATAGAAAAATATCATAAAATTCATGAAAAATCATTTTGGATTTTAAAATGATTTTTCAATTTGCAACAGTTATACTGCCAGCAGGGGACAAAGCAAAGCATGGGATATATTATTTATTTTTCTTTGTGTTTTCGGGTCCAAACTCGAGTCATTGACATTTGAATGTCCATGAGCAAAGAGAAAGAGTGGCATGAGCATCACGAACTAATTTGCATATCCCTAGAGTAGTCTAGGTCGATGAAAGAGCCCGTTGATCATACCACTCAAAATTTCAACATAACAACAACGCATAAACATTTCAAAAAAATTGCAGGGCCATTTTCATTGGAATATCAGATGTTTTGAGTTTGTTTAATCAAGATTCCAAATTTGAAAAACTTAATTTTTCTTAAGATTTTTTTTAAAAAAAACCTTTAAGGAAAATGCTAAGTTCATGCTAATCCTTATTGATTAAGGTTAACACGCTTAGCTTGGGGAGGTTTTGAAAATCAATTTTTTTTACAGCCACCAAATATGTGCTTAGACAAGGAGAAGACAATGAACATACAAGGAGATGGCACATAACATGAATGGGGATGCTAACTTTACCAATGGTCTTGACAAAGAAAATGTTATGCACGCTTCTCATGAAGTGAAGCATGCTGAATATGACAATGATTCATGACAAAATGCAAGCTAATGTATAAACATGCTCGGAATATGCTAGGCTAAGGATTTAGGCATGGATTGAACATAACATGAGGCATGGATAGGCATAAAATGCAGGAACAAGAGCTGTCAAAAATAATAAGGATGAAATAAGGCACTTTGCACATCAAAAAGGGCATCAAGGCATCCAATCTTAAGCTACCACAACTAAAGGCCACAATAATGCTTGAGAATCCTAAGAGGCTGATGGAAGCATGGAAAGCTCACTAAATGATAAAGATGCTGAAAAATAAGAAATGAAAGTGATTAAGTAGGAAGTTATACAAACAAAGCTTCAATTGGTCAAGTGGTTGGAGCAGTAGAGATGGCCTAAATTTCCCTCTTTCTTTATTGTTAATTAGCGAAAAACGAGGGAAAAAAATGAAGTTTCGATTCTGGTATGAGTGAGGATGATTTTTCAGAATGTATAGTGGCTGTGAGTGAGTGTTTGGGCTATTTTTGGATGTTGAGTGAAGGGGTACAGGATTTTTTTATGTGTGAATGAGTTGGAAGAGCTGAAACAAGTTGGAATCTCCTCCTTTTCCTCTTTTTTTTTATCAACTGAGTTATTACTGGCCTATTTAAACCAGTACTTTGGACCTAAATTGAGGTATTTTTGGTCATTTCTTAAGGGAACAAAGTTATGACAGTTGATGGCTATAAGATGGCTGTAGGAAGTAATTTGCTGCCAATGTGATGGACATAGGGTGACTAGTTTGATTGCTGAAATCAGATACTAGCAAGGAAGGTGGCTGATAGTGATCTTTGTCAACAAACAAGGGATGAGTAAGGTGATCATGTGACGTTGACCCTTTATGATCTAATTTAGAATTCAAAGAAATGTTTTGATTAATTCACAAGTCCAAATTCGTAATCTGATATGGGTTTTGATATTTTTTTTATGCAAGAACAAGTTAAAATCGAGCTTTGGATCAATGGTGGACAAGTTAAAAATGCCTCGATCATGGAAAATAGCCTGCATGTATCGATATATTGAAAAAAGTATCGATACATTTGGCCTAAAAAACCGCGAATGTATCGATACATTGAACATTGTATCGATACAATGATCATCGTATTGATACAATGAAACATTGTATCGACACAATGAAACATTGTATCAATAAACGTTAATATGTATCGATACATCTACCTTACAGAATGCATGTTTTGGTTTTTGCCTGGCCTAGTATCGATGCAGGAGTTTATGTATTGATACATAAACTCATGTATTGATACATTTACACATTGTATCAATACAAATGGGGGCATTTCAAATTTTTGGGTCGTTGGAGTATTGTATCAATACATGAGAACCATGTATCGATACATTCAAGTAAACTTCTGAATTTTCCCATGTGTTTTGTCTTCGAACACCTGGAACTACCTCATTTGATGCCATATCTTTGCATTTCTCTTTAATATGTCCATAGGAATTCTTGACCTCTTCAAAAATACTGTTAGGTGCTGATCGTTGCCCCCTTTCACATCCATGCCTTAGGTTGCTAAAGATTAGCCCAGACAAAATAAGGTGTCTTCAGGTACAACAGTGGAATTTTGAATTTTGACGACGTAAAGGCCCTGTATCGATACATATAGGCTATGTATAAATACATGTATTCAAAAATGTAGATTTTTCATATCTTTGACTCTTTTAACACCTCACCTTAGCCGAGTATGGTGGGGAACTAATATGTGCTCCTTCAAATGCCTTCGATGGTGCCTCGAATGATGACCTCTATTGCCTTGGATGTTCGTTTAAACAAAATGTGTATCTACAACTGCCCCTTTTGGGCTGTTGTTAGGCATCAGGAATAGGGCAAACACTAATAGACATTATTTTGTCCAAGGTGAAATGATGCCTCTTAAGTGCCTGTAAAAATAAAGTCTAATTAACGTTTCACCATAATGGATATGATATAATGATAATGATTCAGATAAAAGTCTAAATAAGTTTTTGTAGGGTTTAACCTCTTTACTAGGCTTTGGGGTTTTCTAAGGTTTGACCCTCTACACAGGTGCTAACTAATAAGGAATTTTGACTCGACAAGTGCATAATTCTTTGTGGGCAGACTTGACAAGTGCCTAGCTTTTTATAAACAGCGTTGACTAGTGCTCAGCTCTTTGTGGACAAACTCGATAGGTGCCCAGCTTTTTATGGATGGACTCGATAGGTGCCCAACTCTTTGTGGACAAAAAGGGTAGGCATCCAACTCTTTATGGACTAAAGGGATAAACGTCTAACTCTTCATAGATTGAAGGCATAAGGATCTAGCTCTTCATGGACTAAAGGGATAAATGAGTTTAGATACTTCACTTGGATGGCTTTTTGATTCCCAAGCTCACAAGATCAGGGGTTTTTACGTAGATCCCTTAGGGCCTTTTTAGAAGTAGGAATCTATACCTGGTATTCTTTGCTGGACTAGAACTTCTAGAGTTAAGAGTTTGTACTTGAAAAATTGTGATTCATGGGGATGCAAATACATGTTTGGATAATGCAAATGTGATGATTTGGAAGCCTAATATAGGAATTGTTTACGGTGTTTTCAATTGCCTTCCATCTTAGAGTTTTACTGAGTGTTTTTTTTCTTCTAGAGGTTTACCAATCTTACTCTCAATGTCCAAAAGCTTTGAATGGTTAAAGCTACCTTTAGAGGGTATTGGTGGCTTATGATTTATGAGAAAAATTTTTAGGCTTAATCGATTTATGTTTAGGATTTTATCCTCGATTGGGTAGCTAAATAACTCTATAGGCTCATTTTTTGGTTCGACTAGAAAGTTGCTTTTGATAGTTGAGGTTGCTTAATCTGAATTTTGGGTACTAATAACAAAAAGTCATAAATGTATTTTTAATTCCTATTTTTGACTAATGCTTACTTGGGAAAAGGTTTTGGACTTGTTTTTTAGAAAGAAAGATTTAAAGGTAAGATCGACTGTGGTTCCAAGGCTCGTTCATAGCCTTGGAGTTTGAAAAGATTTTTTAGTAAAATCTGTCTTTTTCAAAATAATACTAGGAAAACTTGTTATCAATTTTGTCCATTTATCAATCATTATTAACTAAATAATAAACTTGATTCAATATGAAATGCAAGCATGACAAGAGGAATTGAAAGAAAACAATAAATGGTATTTCGTTTTAAGAAAAGAAGAGTACAATTCATAAGCAATTAAAATATAGAAAAGTTAAAGATAGATTTTTTAGGCCATTGTGCTTATTAATGCTAATGACATGAAACTTTTACTGAGCACCTTTGAAAGCCTTTTTGAAGCATCAGTGTTGGTCGATCTTTAAGGAAACCCCTCAGATTGCCTTGTGATATGTTAGTTGCTTTGAGCATAGGTAGACGCCACTTTTTCTCTCCAAGTTTAGGTAAAAATAAGGTTTAGCAGGCTAAATTAAGGTAGGACAATTAGTCTGGCCATGATTCAGTGTTTCAATCATGGTATGTTGGATAGGTTATGTTGGTGATGGTCTAGGTTCAGTTAGGTTTAGGCAAGGGTAAACTTTGGTTACTTAAGTTGCCCTTTCGATTTTTCTACTTAAGCAGATTTGTTTATCTTGATGCCTTTTCATGTTTTCATCCAAGTTGTTTTTTTGGGGGAGAGGGATTATAGGACTCCCTCTTGGGTTTTCATCATATAATCCATCTTAGGTGTAGTATTCCTTGACAGACTTAGAATTGACAAGGTTAGGTAGGTCATCACCATCCATCTCAGTTAAGATTATGGCTCTACTGTAAAAGGCTCATTTCACTATAAAGGGTTCTTCCTAGTTTATGGTCTATTTTCCTCGAGCATCTTTGTGGATTGTGAGGATCTTTTTAAGCACTAAGTCTCTTTTTTGAAATTGATAAGGATGAACTTTCTTGTTGTGGGCTGTCACCATACCTTTTTGACATATTTGCCCATGACAGATAGCTTTTCTCTTTTCTCATTAGTGAGGTTAAGTTGCTCGTATTGGTCTCTAACCTATTTGACTTCTTTAAGTTGTGATTCCATTAATACGCTAAGTGAGAAGATCTCAAACTTCATATTGTAGATAGCAAAAAAGGATAGCACCTATAGAAGTTCAAATTGCTATGCAATAGGTGTGTAGCACGAAGGGCAACTTCTCATGCAATCTTTGTATGTTTTAACATTTTCTCAATTATTTTTTAATGTTTTTGTTAGCTATCTAAACTGCCCTACTCATTTTTAAACAATATGACACCAAATTATGATGCTAGATTTTAAATTGAGAATGCACTGCTTGCATCATTTTGTTGTTCAAATTGCGTATATTATCCGTGATAATATATTCAAGAAGCTCATATCGGCAAATGCTGTCCCGTTTTACAAATTTACACACAACAGATTTGGTGATATTGGCATATGAAGTCGCTTCTATCCATTTCATGAAATAATCAATGACGACCAGAATGAAACAGTGCCCATTAAAACCCTTAAGAGTGATGGGTCCAATCTTATCCATGCCCTACGTAGATAAAGGCGATAGAGCTATTATGACATGTAGAGGTAATGGCGAGACATGGATTTCGTCCACATAAAGTTAGCACTTGTGGAATATTTTGGCATAATTGATGCAATCCTTTTCAAGGGTTAGCCTGTAATAACCAAATTTCATAACTTGTTTTGCCATTCTGTGACTGTTGGCGTTCATGTCGAAGATTCCCTCATGGACTTTTTTTAAGATTTTTTTTGGTTTCAGAGGCATCCATACATTTAAGTAGTCCTTAGTCCTAACCTTTCTTGTATAGGATCCCACTGTCCAGAATGAAACTCATAGCTATTCTCTGGATGCTTTTCTTGTTAGTTTCAGTGGCATGCTTGAGGTACTGCTGATCTAGAACGTACTGAAAAATGTTATGGTTCCACGGCAATCCATCTCTTTTCTCTTCTATGTTATGGCAATGTGCCAGGATTTCATGGTTGCTAATTTGGATAAGCGTGACTTTTGACTCTCAACTTATATTGAACATTGAAGCTAGAGTTATCAGGGCATCAACCATTTGGTTTTCCTCCCTAAGCAAATGTTGGAAGTTGATTTCATTGAATTGTTGTCTTAGTTCAGAGATTAGCTTCTCGTATTAGGCTTAGCATCTTAAGTTCCCCATTCTTTTTGAAGTTGATAAATTACTAATGCTGAGTCTTTGAACACTTACAGAATTCTGATACCTCTTTTGATGGCAACTTAGAGTTTCATGATGCGGGCTTCGTATTTGGCTATGTGTTGGTACAATCATAGTTTAGTCTGGTGGTGAAAGGATAATAATTTTTGTTAGGTGAGATTAGAATAGCCTTGATTCCATGCCTCAATGCATTTGAAGCTTCATCAAAATACATTTTCTAAGACTGACTACAAACGAAAATATCTTCTACCTTGGATATGCACATTAGATCTTTTTTTGGGAACTTAAACTTTAATGGTTCATAGTTCGCCCGCTCAACTTGGCAAGAAGTCAACTATTGTACTACCTTTAATGGCTTTTTGGTTCACATAAGTGATGTCATACTCAGAGAGCAAAACTTGCCATTTGGCTAATCTTTTTGACAAGGTAGGGGCTTCACATAAGTATTTGATTGAGTGTAGCAATCAGCCATGTGGTTTGGTATAGCATGTATTATCTTAACCTCTAAGCTATCGAAGCCAGAGCATACCATAGTTTTTCAATCGTGGAGCAATTTTTTAACACTCTGTGAACTTCCTATTCAGATAGTAGATAGCTTTTTCCTTCTTACCCTACTCATCATGTTAACCAATACATAACCCATAGACTTGTCGAAAACTAATACGTACAGGATTGAAGGCCAACCGGACTCGATGGTACAAGTACTGACGGGTTTGACAGGAAATGTTTAACCCTGTCAAAAGCTTCCTGGCACTCTCCATTCCATTCCCTAGAGTTCTATTTTCGGAGCAATCAGAAGATTCAATCATATTTATCTATTAGCTGAGATATGAATCTACCTACATAGAGCAATTGGAAGATCAGATTACATTTGTTTGTTAGCTAGGATATGAATTTGTCTATGTAGTATAGCCTCCATAGAAAACTCTTTACCTCTTTTTGAGTACGAGGTAGTAGCAAGCTCTAAATGGCCTTAACTTTGTCATGTTTGACTTTTATCCTCTTTTCATTGATAAAAAAAGTCTAATAGCTTGTCGAAAGTGCATTTATAGGATTTAATATAAGCTAATATTTATGCAAACATTTAAAGAGTTTCCTAAGATTGGCAACATGTTCACTCTCTTTTGGCAATTTAGCAATTACATCGTCATATAGATCTTTATCTCCTTGTGTAAGAGGCTATGAAATGGCATTACCATTGCTCTTTAATAAGTTGCCTAGTGTTCTTGAGTTCAAACAGCATAACTTTGTGACAAAAAGTACCTTATGTGGTCACATAAGTGGATTTCTTTATCTCTTCAGTTGCCATTTTAATTTAATTGTAGCTTGAAAATCCATCCACAAAGAAAAACAAGGAACTTTTGGCAATGTTGGCAACTAGAGTGTTGATGTGAGGTAAAGAAAAGTTATCCTTTAGACTAGCCTGATTTAAATCCTTGTAGTCTTTGCACATTCTATCTTACCATTTTTTTTAGAGATTAAGACTATGTTGGCTACCTATTTGGGATACTTGGCTACTTTGAGAAATCTTGCGTCAAATTGCTTCTTCACTTCCTCTTTGATCTTAAGAAGCATCTCTAATTTGATTATTTTGAGTTTTTGTTCTATGGGATTACATTTGGGTTTAAGGGAAGGTTTGTGGACTACTACATTGCTGTCCAATCCACGCATGTCTTGGTAATACCAGGTAAACACATCTCGATATTCTTGGAGAAGGTTTACTAATTTGGTTCAGGTGGATGGGTTTATAGAGGTTTTGATCTTGACTTCTTTTCAATCTTCCTTTGTTCCCAGATTTATGATTTCAGTGAATTCCTTGCAAGGCAAAATCTTTGTCTCTTCTTGTTCAATTAACCTTAACAGCTTTGGTGGCATAGGATTTTTCTCAGAGTTCTTTTCCAATTTAATTTTGTCGACGTAGATTAGTTGCTCAAAATCAATTTCCAAAATCTATGTCATTTTCATCCGAGTACTTGAAAATATGGATAAAGAACAATATAAGTGAAAAAATGCATATAGAAAGGTCTAAGAATTGATAAGAAAAATGAAAATATGACACAAGAGATAAAATGCATCATGTTTATTCATTTTTATTAATAATTCTTAATAAAAGGACACCGATACATATGATCCTACAATGCTTTTAGGTAGAAGCATGTAAGTTTGATTCATAGCATTACTTTGAATCAGATTTAAATACTACTGGAATTTTTGTTTTAGTCTAAACATTTAAAACGAATCCTGAAGGGCATAGACTAGTTTCATGGTTTGTTGTTAACGTTCTTGGCTTCTCAATTGCATTGATAAAAAAAATCTCTGAATGTCTTGCATAATGTGATCATAGCATTACTGAAGTTGGTACTTTCTTCTTGATTCAGATTAATATGTTCTCCTGAGTAGAAGCTTTTCTATATTGGTGAAAACACCATGGGCTCCCATCCCAATCTTGTCCCAACAGATAGGCTATTCTTTTATTTCTATTCTTCTAAGCTTGTTTTCTCTATTGCTGTACATTAATCTTAAAGCCTTAATCTCTCTTGTCTATTTAGTCGATGACTTTTAGAGCTCTAGCAATTCTCACCCTGGCATGATTGTCGATGGTAAACTTAAGATCGATGCGAGTACTTCTTGATAAATAAAGCTCAACCATCGATAAATGCTCCTTGATCATGTTTGCTGACTTAGTGAGAGATGTTTGCTTCCTATCATAAAACTTGATTCGATCTTCATTCATAATCCTTTGGACCATCACACGGAACTCTTTGCAAGTCTGAAAAGTATGACCTTAAACAGTATGGAAGTTGTAAAAATTAGCTGATTTTTTTTTTTTTACTTTTGAACCCTATTAATCATTTCTACTTGTACTAGAATTTTCCAAACTAAAATTATAGGTGTCCATACTTCTTGTATGTTTTTTATGATTACACAATTATCTTTGACGTTGATTATGTTCACAGCTAGTTTGGTGTGAATTGGGAGTGGGTTAGTTTTGACACTTGGTTTTGGCCCTTGCTTAAACTTGATTATCCTTTTTTTCTTCATCTTTGGAGGTAGCCTTTTTAATTGAGTCATTTTTTATGGCATTGTCGATCATTCTACATAATAAAACTACATCTGTGAAGTTCTTCGTGGCATTTCCTACTATTTTCTCATAGTAAGGAGTTTGTAAAGTGCCGATGAACATGACTGTCATCTCTTTTTTAGTCAACAAGAGGTGAATCTAGGGAGCTTCTTCTATCCATCTTTGAGCACACTGCCTAAAGCTTTCAGTAGCTTTCTTTTCCATGTGCACAAAAGAAAGACAATCCAAGGTCTAGTCAAATATGTGCTTGTATTGGTTAGGGAAGGCATGGGCGAAATTTACCTATGTTTAAATTTTAACCCAGCCAAGCTCTATATACCAACGAACAGTAGCCCCAATTAAGTTGTCTTGGAGGCAGTGTATTAACAAGTTTTCATTCTCCTCATACCCAACCATCTTTCAACAATATATATGAAAGTGGGTTGTCGAATCTATTTTCCTATTGTACTTTTAAAAATCCAACACCTTGAATTTAGGTAGGATGATAAAGTTGGAAAATAGATTTAGAGATTTGGCATCTATGATTCCAAATTTGTCACTTGATGTTTTTTTAGTGCTTGATATTTGCTTATATCCTTAACCATTTCAAAAACTTCTTTGCTTTTTGTTACTCTACCATTAAGGTTTAGGACTAAAGGTCTTGCTAGTGAGGAGCCTGCTCTTTGATAGCTTTGAACCAAATGGGTGCAACCATTCAGTTTATATAGATGAATGGTTGAGCTAGTGAGATTGGCACTGCCAGGGTTGCTATTAATTTGATGCCCCTTCATGAGCATTGGTGCCTTTAGTACCATTTAGATCACTTTTAAGATTTGTCGACCCTTTACCTATGTCAACAGTGCTTGTTTGCCCCTTGTCTTTCATTGAGGCAAACAACAACTTAGCTCTGTTACATAAGCCTATAGTTTCTCATTGCTCTGAAGCGTTTGTTCTTAGGACTCCCTATGCATGAGTTCCAAGCATTTAATACAAGCCTAATGGTCGTTTTGCATAGCTTTTTAGTGGTTACGAGTGTTATATCGGTGCTAAATGGTATGTTCTGTATATTAAAGCACCTTGCACTTTAAATTATTTCTAGATTAGATTTTTATGATATGCTATTAATATCCTTGATGAGATGGTGATAATGCATGTATACAGGCAAACTCATGTATGGGTTGACATGATATTGCTGATAAATACATGAATGACTACAAGAATTACGATAGTATGCAAATCCAGAAGAAAAAATTAGGTTCTAGCAATGGCTTCCTCATAAATCTTTCATTAGATAGAAATAATTTTGGTTAAGTCAAATTCAAAAATAACAGACATAGTTACATTGTCTGATTACATCCTTAAGTTAATTTAGCAGCTCTTGCTTGTGTTCTCTTGTGGGAATAAAGCTTCGTCTTAAGGATCAAGCCTATTCCAACATGGCATTTGCCTTAGCTTGGACCATTAGAATTTGCTCCGTGAAGTGCCGAAGGTAGTCTTGATATTCTAGATGAACTCGATCAGACTTAAACCATGTGTTATGCCATTCTTGCTCCCCTCCTTGTGAGGATCCCAACTCCGTAGTAGTCCTATGGAAAGATTGTTCCAACTCATATATCCTTAATAATATAGTTTCATTTTCATTGTTCTCTTGACTCATGAGATGCACGTGGGCTTCCAAATGCTCACATTTCTTCTGAGTAGCTAACAGAAAGCTTGGGCCTTAGTGAGCTTTGGTTCATTCGTTTGAGTTTGAGTTCTCAATAATCCAATTCCCTTGGTTTTCCACTCAGCTAGGGTTTTGCTGACTCCTTGGTATTTCTTGCTAAGTAAGAGTGCCTCATGCTCTTTGTGTAGACTTTTGAGGCACTCATTAGCAATGTCCGTTTCAAATTTTATGTCCTGAATCAACGGTTCATATTACTCTTTTCTTCTTTTAGTTGTGAAATTTCTTATTGGAGTTTGGCTCTTTCTTATGCAAATTCGCTCATCAAGAGTATTGTTTTGGAATGAAATTCCCCACTGGCATTTAAGCTGACCCTTTATTTGATGAGACCAAAGTATCATTGATCCAATGAATTTTTCATTTCTCATAGCCTAGGGTTACTTTGTTGTTCCCTTTTTGTAACTCAAAAACAAGTTTGCTTCCAGAAGTTGAATATTGTTTGTATCTTTTTGGTGTAGGTCTTTCTCTCATATTCGAAACTCCAAGCATCAAGGCTATTTATGACTAGGATAAACTACAAGCATTCAAATTGAAAGAGGTTTAGAAGCGAAGCGTAGCTAATGCCATCCTAAGTGTCAATGATCCCAAATGCCAATGAGACAGTCATATTTGTAATCCCTACACTGGTACATAAATGACTTTGATGTGAGCAAAAGACTTTCCAAACTATTTCCTCTTTACGAATATTCTTAAACTTCTCAATCTATAGCTCTTGGATCAAATATGGCACTTAATTTTTCTTAAGGAATTTGGTAAAAAGGCTGAAATTAGTCATTTAAGGATGAAGCAACCCCTTTGTCTTAACCTAAAAATGACTGCTAGGCCAGATAGAGAGAAAGAAGCAAACCTAATGAAACATTCATTCCTTTCTTATTTGTAGTGAAAGAGGGATTGAATAGTCTCAGTAAGAATAGCAAGTGCTAAGTTAATATCACAACCTAACTTAAAGAAAAAAAATCCATTATAGATACTTTGACATGTCCAAGATTCTTTGGGAAAATGATTAACCCATAAATAGCTAAGGCAAATACATCATTCATTTTTCCACGATTAGAAATGTTCATCATCACTGATCCTATTGAGTCCCATGAGACACGTCACTATTACCTCTCTTGACTTTGTGTACTTTTACACATGACTCGAGAACCTCGAGAATGCCTGTCAACCTTCTCTTAAAAGCTAATAGCTTAGGGGATTTGGAATAGATCATATCAAACTGAATTCTTTAAGATTAACCAGGGTCGTATATTCCTCAATAGTTAGGATTAGATCTTTTTGATTGAAAGTGAAGCACCTTTAGGACAGGTTCGTGCAATAATCTAAGGCATCTGATCATTTGTCTGAACATAAGGCAAGAGGGTGATGTCGCCAAATTTCTGGGTGAAGAGATTTCTCTTGGCAGTATCCCATTATCCCTAAGTGTTCCTAAAAAAATCAAGCTCATTGTACCTGAAAGTTAGCTCAACTTCAAAACTTTTGGCCAATACTCAGGCTGTAGGTGATAGCCATTCATTTATCGATTTTTTAGACCATCCTCTAACTTTCTTGTATGCTTCAGTTACTAGTCCTTGCAGTTGATCCATGATAAGACTTTTTGAAGCACTTCATCGCCAACTGTCCCATAATGAATGTAATGGCATGATGCATTAGGAAAAAAATAAAGGAACTAAGTTAGTAACTCATACGAATTGATAAGTAAGACAATGAATATAAATACAAGTGAAAACATATAAATTTCCCCAAGGGCAAACCTAAAGAATCAAAGAAAGAACTATTTTTCTTCATAATACAAATTGACTCAGACAACATATCAACGTGTCCAAGATGAAACCTCAGAACCCTCTTTGGGTTAAAGCCTATGATATTTTTTCTCCATTACCTAGGTGTTGTGGGTGCTAAGCTATTAATCGGACAACATAACAGCTTAACCGGGTCAAATTTCATTCCTTTGAAAGTAATATCGAGCTATAAGCAAAATCTTAAATGATGGCTTTCGCATGCCATCACTTATAGGACTACAATGATTAGTAAACATCGGTCAAACAACATAACAGCTCCACCAGGTTCAGTTCACCCTTAACAAGGTGATACAAAAGCCTTTAGGTGAAATTGACCAACTAGGTAATGACATACGTTTATTATCACTTATCATCAGGCATACGTTAAGCCATCAATCAAATAGCATAATGACTTAGATAGGTCAACTTTACTCTTTTAAAGCAATGTGGGGGCCTTAAAAGGGATGATAGGCAATAACATTCATGTGTTTCACCTAAACAAATCAGGAATGTTAGTCGTCTATGAAACTACATAATGGTGTACCTTGCAAATGCCAGTGGCAACGTGTTCATCATTGCCTACACAAAATAATGGCACGATGGAGTATAAGGTAAGAAGTGTTTCCTCGAGTGTCTTATTCTCTAGGTTATTATAGCACCTTGGTATGGCTTAACATGGTGTAGCTCTTAAGGCTCACTATATGGGGTTGGTTGACTCGGTTTCGAACTATTCCTCCATTTGGTAAGGATAGTCGAGGCTCCTGATCTTTGGCCCTTCCTAGGCTTGGTGGAAAGGGTTTGACTCAAGTTGGATGTATTTTTCTATGCCTATATGGATAGTTAGTCATGAAAGCATAGGTAATTTACACCTTAGAAGGTATCGCTAGCTATCGCAGTCTATTGAGATACGAACCTCAACATATCAGAGCAGACAACACTTTAAGTCATCGTAGGGCCTCAGCCGGTTAGACGAATCACTCATCTGAACCTCTCGTACCAAAATACAAGTGTGATTGGGTTAAGGAGTCACTATTAATCTTTTTTGGCTCGGCCTAATTGGTCACATATTAAAACCAATCACTGAAGAGTTCCAAAACTCTAAAGAAAAATTTTACAACCTACGCATACCAGATATTTATAAAGTTGGGCTCGAGAGTCAATTACACTAGAAGTAAGGACTTGATCCCTCTCGTGATGGCCAATACTTGGTACCAACTAATGGCACATATTCAAATTTTTTCCTTTTTGATTTCAATCATATATGTTCAATCATAATCCCCTTTTATTTCATCAAAATCAAACAAATATCGCTAAAAATGTATCCCAAAAATTATTATCAAGACTAGCTCAATTTACAACCAATTCGGAGAAAATCATTTAAACGGGAAAAATTCTATGGAAACATTTGATTTAAAAACACTCACTGACTATATTTTCAATTTTTTTCATCAAACTTGACTCCATTTAAAAGAAATCACAAAAATAGTACATTTAGACTAAATTGAGGATGCCATAATTTTAGAAACAATACCCAAAAAATCAACTTTATTTAATTCAACTCGAAACCTTTAATGTGAGTCACTAGGGACCTTATATAGAACGCACGTAGTACTATTGACACATTAAACATTACTTCTAAAATCAATTTTGAAGCATTCGAATGCCTTGGAATAGTTGACACCAAACTCGAAAAAAATTGAAACAGGGACAGATTTGACCTTTAAAACTTTCCAAATTTATTTTGGATTATTCCTATCACATAAAATCATCAAACCAAATTTTAATGAATGTTGGCTTAGTATATTTCAATGTAAAAATATTCAAAAAAAAATGTTAGAAAATCATTTTGGTTATCAAGGGAATCTTTTAATTGGACATTACAACATCACATAGCTTGTCCAACCAGCCTGCCTCCCAGATTTTCTACCTGATTCATCTGGAATACCCACTAGATGAGCTAAACATGCTTCAAAAACTTATTCATTCTAATTTTATGTAAAAATATGAGAAAAATTCAAAAAAATGATCAGCCTTATCAAAAACATTTCTTAATATTGATTAAGCACTAAAATAGAGCTATGTAAACAACCCAGGTTTCAAGATTTTTTTGTATTCATTTGATCATGAAATTGAATGTTTCAATAGCCTATTATATTGCTCAATCAATAAGGATTATACAAAAAATATTAAAAAAATTCCTAAGGTCTATAACCTAATTACAATTTATCTTTTTTATGAGACTATTGTGTTGGACTACAACAATAGCTCTGACACAACTTGCAACCACGAAGCCTTTTATCAAATTTTTAAAACACATTTTCGGATGTTCAACATCAAAAAACAACACCAATAGACTCTACAAATGTTCTATATGAAGAAACAACAAAGACTACTAGGTGCCAAGACCTAGAACTATGTCTTTTGATATTGGCGATACGTTTCGAAGTCTTTTGAATGTCTCCATTTTTATCGCTTTATTCATTATTATCTATTCTTAGCAAGTGAGAGGAACACCAATGCCACTCACTTATATGCTATAATTAGCAAAGTGACTCTAAACAACACTATTTGACTCATCTAAACATCACCTAATGACTCACATTAAGGCTCACCAAGTTTAGACTCCACAAATCATAGTTAAACACCTAAAATTATTTTATCTACTCCAAATTAGCTTTAATTCAAGCTATTTTATTTGATATCCCCAAGTTACTCATTAAAAAGCATATTAAACAAAACCAAGCCTTGGCTCACCTATTGATTTAGTGAACCAAGATTGGCATTTGGGGGATCTTTTTAGAGAAAATAAGGTTTTACACATCCTAAACACTTTAACATGCATTTGATCAAACATGTAGAATACTAACCTATGATTTTAGAAAATAACCAACCACAATTCCAATTTTAAACATAATATAGCCTATAACCGAATGATTCATACTCATCTATCATCATTTCCTCATCAAATTCTCATCATTTGACAATCAAGCACAAGAAAACGAGCTTGGCTACAATTTAATCAACATGACTAACAATTAAAGTATGCTTTCAACCATTTATACTCATTAATTGAACAAGCAAGCTTCTAAATTCATTCATTTAAGAATAAATTTCAGGTTATTCAAGTTCAACTCAACCTAATTGATCTAAGTTTCATGAATTAAGCATCAATTATGCAAAGTCCACTCAAGCTCACATAAATTCCACCATGGTTGAACCTAGCTAAAAGATCTAAGCTTGTTCAAATGGTTCTCTAAATTCAAGAACTTAGGATTTCGTCATTTAGCACTAGATTCAAGTTATATTTACTAAGATTTTAGCTCAGACTAGCAAGATTATGCAAAATAAGATCAATTAAGCTCAAAATTATCCTAAAATAAGCTAATCAAACTTGGACCCTTCTTTTCCTCTTCGAACATCTCATCTAAGCTAGATATTATGATTTCATCATCTAAACTTCAAAATTTAGCTCAATATCATCAAATCCTAGCTCAACTAAGTTTAAATCATCAGAATCCTAGCAAATCAGGTGGGTCAAAATTTTGATTCGAAATATCCTTCGCACTTCATCGAAAGAATATGAGAGTTTTTATTTTTGTGAAATTTGAAAAGTTTGATTTTACTTATTTGAAAAGGTTATTCCTTTATTTAAAATAGTAAATGAGATGACTCCATATGTTGAAAGTAGATATATGGACTATCTTAACTCGAGGATATTTCTCTATTTGCATAGATTTTATTTAATTAATTAAAAAAACTCAATTTAGGCCCTAATCTTGATAGAAGATACCAAACTAATCCTAATGACTCGGCTTCGATGGAAGGTACAAAAGCTAAACTTACCAAGGCTCGATCTCCACAGAAAGTACAAACCTAAACCTAAAGGACTCAATTTCTATGGAAAAGTATGAAACCTAAACTAAACTAAGACCAAGTCTCGACAGAATGTATAAACCTAAACTTAGTGACTTGGGTTTGGTGGAATTGAGACGACTACCTTAAATGGGTAACTCCATGTTTAAAAAAGTCCTAAATAGTAGAAAATGCAAATAAATCCCTAAAAAAATTTCTAAAATTACAAGTGGTCCCTATAAGATTTAAACAATGCATGAAATGCACTTAAATGACCAAAACACCTTATGTGGGAGACCTTGCAATGAAAATGGCCCAAATAGCCCTAATATGGATAAGTTTGCTGAAAAGTCCTTAAACTCTCTAAAATTACAAAATGATCCCTACATGATTACAATGCATGAAATGCCTCTAAATGACCAAAACACCCTAGATAGGTGATCTTGTATAAAAATGACCTAAATAGCCTTAATATGGAAAGGTTTGCTAAAGGATCCCTATACTTTTTAAAATTACAAAGTGACCCTAACATGATTTAGAAATGCATGAAATGCCCCTAATCATGTCCAAAATGCATGGAAAATTTTCACAATGTTCCTACGAAGATTCGGCCAAGCATGAATAGCCTTAAAAAAATTATAAATATTATAATTAAGTCCCTAAAGTTTGGCTAAATTACCAAATGGCCTAAAATGCATGAAATTGATTGTGAAAAATTACAAACTAATGCCTTGACTTTTGGCCAAGCATGGAATGGTAAAAAATTTTTGAACTTTGGAAAATTCCCTCAACCTATTCGGTTAAAGCTTTGAAATCACCTAAATTGGCTTAAAAGATAGAAAAATTATAATTTGGCCTTCTAACATTTTAATTATTACAAAAAGACCCTAGTAGCTTAAAATCAAAGGGAAAATTACAAAAGCCACCTTGTAGGTTCGTCCAAATAAATTTGTCCACAAAAATATGTTTTCCTACATGGAAATAATTCATGCATGGCATCCCACATGAAATCTAAACTAACGAAAAAACTTATATGAACTCAAAACCACCATTAAAACAATATTCATAATTAAACTCGGCAACATAAAAGCAAAATGAGTTCAAGAATTTGCATAAAACTTTAATGGAGACAAATATAGACAATAGATCATTGATCCAAAATTTGACCATCACATTTTATCATGGGCACAAACTAATCACCTAATGAAATTAGGATCATAAAGCTCTCATGTTGGAAAGAAAATGAGATGAATGAAATGAAAAAAATGAAGTAGTATGAACATCAATGAATTTTGCTGAGGATAATTTCTTGAAAAAGCTTAAAAACCTTTGCCTCTTTGAAAATACTTAAGAAAATTAGAGAAACTGAATGAATTATCATTTTTCTTTATAGCATGAAGGATTTGACTTAGTGGTTTAAAATCCTCAAGGCTGATTCTCACTTTTTTTTCTCTATTTTAGTCTTTTTTTTTTTGCTTGTTAGGTTAACTTTCATCCTTGGTTTTTTCATATCTCTCATGCTTTTTGTCATATTTCTTGCAACCTCCCACCTAATGCCATAATTTTTGCTCATTTAGGTGGCATGCTGGCTAGGTTGTAAGACTAGTTGTAACTCTTATTATACCTTCAATTAGAATGTTGAAGCTAGCTTAAATTAAACTAAATTAGTTGGGAAAAATCCAATTTCAACTGAATTAATTCCCATGTCATCATGTTGGAACTCGTTTAAAATAAACTAGATTAGTTGAGGAAAGAGTCTGATTTCAACCAAATTAATTCCCATGTAATTGGGAATTTTCATAGTATTTGAATTATGGTTCAAAAGAGAAAAGGAAAAGCAAAATTATGAATTCTAGTTAAGAACTCTAGTTGGAATTCATTTCAAAAGTCTAACTAAAATATTACATGTGACCAAACTAGCAAATTAAAAATAAATTATGTGCAAATATATTTTAGTTAGAAATTTACATGTATTATAAAAAAATCTTAGTAAATAAGAAATTTAATAAAATTTAAGTGCAAAAATCTTAATTAAAATATTTATGAAAAATTTTAATAAGAAAGGACTCATGTAATAAAAATAAATAAAATTTAATGAAAATATCAAATGAAAATAATCAGGATAAAAGAATATATTTAAGGCTTTGGACTATGAAATTTTATGGGTTTTAAAGCCTAACACCCTAATTTGCATACACTTGGCACATTAGAATTAGAATACCAAAAGTTCTTATTCGGCCAATTAAAATAAAAAATTAAAAAAAAGGTTCTGAGTGAAAGAATTTAATTAAAATGGGCAATGTGCAAAATTTAGAAAAAAATGCGCTCAAAATTTGAAAATTCTAATAGGGAGATCAAATTGAACATTTTGATACTTAATGCTTTCCAATGGAAAATTCCATGTCATAGGAAGATAAAATAAATGATGAAATTTTAGGGGCGAGAAAAAATAAAATTCCATGCTTGGAGAGCCTAAGTGAAAAAATCCATGGAAAAGGAAATTCCATGTTTGAAAATTATGCAAAAATGTCAAATGAAGTTAAATTTAGGAAAAATTAAATTCAAAATATTTAATTGAAAATATACAATGGAAAACTTTTATTTATCAGAAAAGGAAAATTTAAAAATCCTAAACTTAGAAAAAACAGAAAATTCTTTAAAAAAAATAAATTCAAGATTCTAGTTAAAATTTAAAAAATGAATTTGTCCCATAGTTTGACATCTTGTGACATTAATGCCGATACAGACTTGTCTTCCATGATTTCTAATTTTTCAAAGAGAGTATCAATATAAATATTGCACGATTGTCAATAAAAATTATACGAATGTCTGCCTACAAATCTTTTGTATAAAGGTCTAAAAATTTTCTAAAAAATAAACTATACACTATATTTGAAAAATAAAGAATTCGCTATTCCACAACAAGAAAATTAAAGATTTTTTTTTTTTGAACTTCATTTTTTATTAGACCCTTTTTACGAACCTTGGATGAAATCTTTTTTGACCATGGGGTGATTTGGGCTATAAGTAGTTATCAAAAAACGACAAATTGAGTCTCAAAATGCCTAGTCTATACAGGATGATCGATTTCGGTTAGCTAGTAATATTTTAATTAGAGTAAACAATTTCCTGGTAAAGGTGAGTAACTTCCCAAGAAAGGCAAGTAACTCTCCGATAAAGGATAGTAACTTTCCTACAATGTCCCCTTCATATAAAGGGGGCTGAACCCCATTAGGATGATTACTTGATTTTCAAACTATGGCACTTTGGAACACCGAAGAAAGGTCTTTGTAGACACCTAATTTCATCTAAGTCCCTTCATTAATAATCATGAATATTCGAGATTAAGAATTTATCGGCCGCCTTCATTGGGAGCGATCTTTTTCAAATGAACGAGCCATTCTCAAGACCTTTTTAGTCATATTTTAATGGCAGTAAGTTCATGTGATAGAAAAAGTCATATTTTAACCTTTAATTTTGAATATATAAAACAAGAATCTAAGAGAAAAGTTATTATTTAATAGTTTCTTCTTAAATTTGAAAATCTATTTTTGCGGATGATATCACAGCCAAAGTCCTAATTTTAGGAAATTTTCAAGAATTTTTTGTAAAATTTGATAAACCGATTACGTATATTTTTATCGATACCTATGTGGTATTTATGTCGATACTGACTCTAAAAAAACAAAAATATTCAAGAAAAAATAAGTATTAGTTTTTTTACCATAATGCATCAAATTGTCAATTTTGTTAATTAATTCTGAATTTTTACAGTATCGCGAGTATTATACTTTACTGTAAAATTTATTTTGTGATTTTAGAATTTCACCTTTTTTATTTTTGATAAATAATATCGTAGATAATATGTGGTATTTAATCCTTTTTATATAATTTTCATTATATTCTTTAAAATTTTCTCTATTTCAAAATACGAGCTTTCCTTTATTGTAAAATATTTTATAGAATTTTCTAAATTTATAAACTTTAAAATTCTTTAAATATTTTCATTTAACCACCATCAAATCAGTTTTTCAAAATTCATTTATTTGATGAGTTTTGTATTTTTATTATTATTGTTTTCATTTTCAAGATAGAGTTTTTTACTCTGTAAATTTTTCGAGAGGAATTTTTTGAGTTTAAAATTTTTAAAATTCATTAAATATTTTCATTAAATTTATATTAAATCAGTTTTTTAAAGATTTAATTTATTTTGTGAGTTTTGCATTTTTTTCCAATATAAAAAATCTCTTCCATAAAGGTTTTCTTGTAAAATTTTACAAGTCTTGAATTTTAATTCTTTTTCTTTTCTTGTACATAAGGCATTTCCAAAATTTTTCTTGTATAATTCAATACTTGAAATCTTCTTAAAAATTTAAAATTAATTTTATTAATTTTATTTTGGGCAAAATTTTCTTAATGGGCCTAAAAATTTTTAATTTTGCAAATAAGCCCAATAATTTCTCAACAAGCCCAATGACATTAGCAATTCCCTTTTCTTGATTTTCCACTAAGCCCATTTCAATCTCTAAAACCCTACCAAGCCCATTTTAATCTCTAATTTTTTGACAAAGTCCACTAACTTTTTTTTTAATTTTTTATATCAATTATTGTGATTCAAATTTTTTTTAATGGAATTTTGATTGAATTACTATATGATTAAATTCTCAATTGGATTTATTATGTGAAATTTTGTTAAGTACATCTATTTTAATTTGTTATTTTTTTTATGGAATTTCCAATTAGGCTTTTTATGCACCTTGATTGCATTTGTTTCTTTACTTCTAAGATTAAGTTTGCTTGTACATTTATGATGTAATTTTTTTTTACATAATTAATTTTATAATTTGCTAATTTAGTTACATAAAATTTAATTTGGTTGGAATTAAATTTCTTTCTAACTAATCTAGTTTTTTCCTAACCAATTCTATCAAGTTGGCCAAAAATGACACATGATCATGACAATGGAGATGGTCGCTTGTAAGAAAAGGTGACAAGGGCATGGGCTTATGACACAACGTTTATTATTTTCAAACCTAACAAATTAACTTAATATCAAATGAATAAAAAAAAGAAAAACTATGAAAAAAAAGATGGAAATTCGACGAAGGAGGATGAAAATCCTCCTTGGCCAAGTCATCCTCCCCTATAAATGGGGGAGGATGTTTTCTTCAAGCCTCCTTAGTTTAAAGGCCAAATTTTTTTTTTTAAAAAAAGAAAATACTTGAAAAAATTTTAAAGCTTTGTTAAGGTATAATCTCCACTAAAATCTTTGAAGTTTTATTTGTTTCATGCATTTTTCTTCTCTTTGGTGAGC